>JAMXBB010000008.1:76774354-76825194 GCA_024138015.1 Lumnitzera littorea
GGGGGGTGGGGGGAGTAGGGGGTGGGGTAGGTGAGGAAAGGCGTGAATAAGATTTAAAAGGAAAGAAAGGGGAAGAATTAGATGTTGACGTGGTGCCATGTGGGCGCCACATGTCCAGTCGTTAATTGCCACGTGTCAAAACGTAGCCCAATAGATATTTGACACATGTTTATGTGGGATTCAAAAATAAAAGGCACATGAGTGCATGGTAGGAGTCAAGCCAAGACCTTTAGTTTTTACCAATGTTAAGACCAAGTGTAGTAGCAGTTAGGTTGTTGGCCCGTACCTTATAATCTATTGCAACTAAATTATATATAACCTAAATAGTTTGAGCTATTCTATAAAATCAAAAACCACTAAATTAAATTAACCTACCTAATGACCTAATATAACTTCACAATCTTATTTTTCATAATAAATACTAATAAAAGGTATACTTTTCCTAAAAAAATCTATTTTTCCTTTTTTATTTATCTTTCGTTTTCTTATTATGAAATTTTCCTTTTTTTTTTTTGCATTTTCAAAATTTTCTATTTTTTGTATTTTTATAATTTTTTTATTTTTTATATTTTTCTAGAATTTCTAAAACTATAGAGAATAAAGATGATGTGCCTAGAGTTGTATTTTTTTGTGGTGAAATTTGAGCAAAACTTTATTACAAAGATAAAAAAAAAAAACACCATTTTTGCCTTTAAGAATAAACTTTCCTTAAGTTGCAGTAGAGCTAGCTAGCTACACTACGCTTAATCCCTTAGGGATTTAGGTAAAAGATATGTTAAAAGAGAAAGAGGGCACTCTAAAAACTGGTTGAAACACGAAAGTGAGTTTTCAGAATGGTATAATGCCTTATGAGCTAACTATAACCATAAAGGAGATGTGAAATGGGATAGTGCTCTATGAGCAGGCTAGAACCCTAAAGATATTATCTTGGATGGACAATATAAAATGATGTTTAAGAGAAAATCTAAATGTCCATCTACGATGGATGGTTTTTTCAATTTTATTAAGTTTAACACCAATGTGAGCACTATCTTAGATTGATGGGCTTAAGGTATACTATTTTCGATCAACGTGCTTAAACAAAAACTTGAACACCATCTTGGATTGATGGGTACATCACTATCTTGGATCGATGGGTGCATCCTTTAAAATTTAAACACCATCTTGGATTAATGGGTACAACACCATTTGGATTGATGGGGCTTTAGCAAAACTTAAACACCATCTTGGATTGATAGGCTATTTTGTTCACCATCTTAGATTGATAGGCCTTTAACTTGAAGACCATCTTGGATTGATGGGTATAACACTATCTTGAATTGATTGGCTTTAACTTGAGTACCACCTTAGATTGATGGGTATAGCAAAAACTTGAACACTATCTTGGATTGATGGGTATAGCACTATCTTAGATTGATAGGCTTTAACTTGAACACCATCTTGGATCAATAGATATAACATTATCTTGGATTGATCAGTGTAGCACTATCTTGGATTAATAGGCATTTAACTTAAACATAATCTTAGATTGATGGGTATGGCACCATCTTGGATTTATGGGTATGGTACTATTTTGGATTGATGGGTTTTAACTTAAACACCATGTTAGATTGATGAGTATTGAAAATTTGATCAAGTTTCTTAAAAAGTTTTCTCAATTGAGTAATTTACTTTGAATTGACAAAATTGACCTCAAGGGTTGACTTAAGAGAGAGACTAAGCCATTGTGGTCACTTGATCTAATTGCTAGGGGCTAGGCCCCTAAAATTAGCAAAAAGAAATCTTAGACTAGACATTAGGGATTGGGGCCCTTTAGTTGAACTTGGGTGAATATCATAAAATTGAAAATGGTCACTAGGATTGAGTAGGAAGAAAATTGAGGTAGAGCTCATGCATGAAAGTGTCAAAACTAGGTAATAGGGTCAAGTGGAAGGAGAATTAAGGTAAGATTTGTGCTTGAAAGACTTAGCATTAGGGCTAAACATAGCAAAGCTAGGCAAAAGGACCAATGTAAATAGAAAGACTAGTTTGGAATCGATTTAAAAAGAAAAACTTGTCCTTTTCTCTTTTCTTCTTCTTCTTCTTCTTTTTGTATTTTTCTTTTTTTTTTTTTGAAAATTGCTAACATTTTGGTTTATTCATATATGCAGGCCTTTGATAAATCACTTTTTTCTTAACTTTCCTCAAATCATCTAAGAGGACTTCCTTACCTTATATCAATTCAATTTTTCACTCTTAACTATGATTCCAAAAATTATGGTATATCTTACAAGTGATATACTTCAATCAATCTGTTAAGTCTTTTTCGGATTGCATTGTAATATAAGCTTTTAGTCCTCATTTTCAAAAATAGATATTAACAAAGTGGCATCTTGAAAGAATCACTTTTTAATTTGAGTTTATAAGTCAAGAACCTTATAGGTGAAACTAAAATTGTACTTGTCCTAGTTTCAAATGTAACTTTTACTAAGGATAAGTTATTTCTTTCAATTAGAAGGGCTTTAAGGAGGGCTAGAATTGTAGGTAAGCCTCAATTTGCAAGAGGAGTGAATTTAAGGAGCAGGTTTTAGGAATCTTGGTTTTTACCCCAAGGGTTTTATTTTAAGGGATGAGGCATACTTCAGAAAAGGCCTTACAAGGTACATGCCCCTAATCATTTTCAGGTTTAAGGGCATTAGATTTGATCAACTTGTTTTTTGTAGAATTGTTTTCTTAGGCATACTTTTCATGCCCATTTTCTTTTCCTCTTTTTTTTTTCTTTGTTTCTCTCTCCCCTTCTCTCTCTCTTTCTTTTTTTTTTTTTTTCAATTTGATCTAAGATAAGGTAATCATTCCCTTTTTTTTTATATGGCATATAATGTAGGTGGTTTGTGTATAATGTTTAGAATGGAAGCCCTTCTTCATCTTAAAGGAAATAAGTAATAATTACAGTTGAATTAAGGCAATTGGAGTAAGTACAAAATTAGTTTTAACCTTTTCTCCTTGATGACCCTAACTTCCAAATTACCTCATTATAAGGTAGTTCTTTATAGGGTTTAGTTTTGAAAAAGGTCCAATAGGGTTGACAAGGATTTTTGTGTTTAGGGTATTGAAAATGAATGCTTAACGTCATTTTGATTTTCACAGCAAATTCAAGATGAACTTTCTTTACGGAATGAGTTCAATAGCCTTACAATGATGACACTCAATGCTCAAGTGTCTATGGATTTATGTTTGAGATGTGGTTTGCCTCCTTTCCTCATAAATCTTTTCAATTTGTAAGATATCATTTTCTTAAAGTGTTCAATTCCTTTATTTGCCCCCAATTTCAAAATCTTCCACATAAATTCTTAATAACTCAAAAGATGGCTAAATAGAATACTTTTGTTTTAGATGATCAATATTACAGAGCTATTTCAAATTTTATCTTTTAAAATGCCCCTGTTCCATTTAACTAGTTTTCTGAAGATACGCCCAACTACTTTAAGTGATAGGTCAACTTATCAGATGGTAGCAGTAGATTCTTAAAGTTGGGTGCTGTAGGTGGTCCCTTTGAAGTCCCCTCATGGCTATGCTTGCAACAAATGGCTTCTAAAATGACAAGTTGTATCATCTTGGCATCAATCATATCTTGAATGTTGTTCTTCAACCTCCAACATCTTTTAATGGAATGCACTTTTTGACCCATATGGTAATCACATTATGCTTCTGGGTTAAAGTTTCATGGCCTATAGTTTAGATTAGGGGCTTTGCAGACTAAGAAGTTGGCCTCCTGTAGTTGATGAAAGATTTAGGTTGTTGGGACTTTAAACCGGTAAACTATCTTCTTGAGGCATTAAAAGTAGGCTTGTCTTGACCTTAGCTTAACACTAGCTCTTTCCCTTTTGGTGACATTTGAAAAATAATGGGTGTCGTTTGAAGCCTATTGAACACAAGACCCATGGCCATTTCTAGATTTGAAATGCCCTTCTGTATTGGTACTAGGCTCATAAGTCTTTTTTCTAGACTTAGATCTTGAGATACTTGAAAGCTACCGATTATGAAAACCAAGATTTGTAGTTGTTGAGCTATTTGATATACCTTTTTTTCTAAGGAAGTGACCATATTGTTGGCCATTTAAAGTAAACCCGATCAAAAGAATCCACCCCTGTTAGTAATCCTTCATCTCTCTCTCTCTCTCTGATAAATTTTGAAAACCTTTATTTTGTAAGAGAAAAAGGATAAGCTTAACTTCTCATAAGGGAAACTTTACAAGAATGGAGAAATCAAAATAATCTTTAGAATTTACTGGGAATGATAAGGAAGAGAGAAAGCTTATACCAAAAATACACAAGTGAGATATATTTACACAAGAAAATCTTAGGTCTACAAACTTAATTGATAGACTCTTAAAAGAAACTTAGAGTAAGATATATTTTAACAATTTATGGTCAACTAAAGAAAAGTATTTACAACTTATAGATATTTAAAAGATTAACTAAAACACTTAAGATGAATTATTTTATAAATAAAAATTTTATGGGGTCCTTGATATTTATAAATAATTTCTAATAAGAATGATAATAGCAATAAGAAAAATCTAGTGGAAAGAGAAAGGCTAGTAAGGGGATTTGTTCTAAAATGAAATCTTAAGAAGACAAATACTTCACAATGGCAAGACAGATGAACAATTTTTTTCTTTTTTAAATTTATGAATTTGAGAATGGGAGGGGATATAGACAAATTACTAAGGATCCTATTACAATCTATAAAATGGTGAATTCTAAAATTGTACAAAGAGGGAAAAAGTTTATGAACTAAGTCTAATTCTTGTCATTTTAAAGTGACAAAGACTATTTATAAGTTTAATTATTATAAAGGTTAGTAAAAATAATTTACAAGGTTGTCCTAAAGGCTAATGGTCTTATTCTATTCTAAAATGGTGACTTAGTTAATAGTAAAAGAAAATTATTTTACAGTATACAAGGAAAAATTTTTATTTGAAAAATAGTGCAACAAGGGTATTAGATAAGATTATTTACAAACATGAGTAAAGAAGAATTAATATTTACATATAAATAAAGACAAGAAAAGATGAAGGCACACGAATGTAGATGTAAAGGGTTGGCGACTAAATAATAATGTGACAATAAAAGAGTTTAAGGTTGGAACTTCTACAAAAATTCCATTATTATAAGGAAATTGGATTGTTACATAGGAATGTTATTTACACGAAATTTCTATGTTTATAGGGAAATTGCCATTTTTACAATGGTAAAGCCCTATACAAAGGATAAAATTACATTTTAGTGGTATAGGGAAAAGTATATTACAACATTTTATAGTGTAATGAAATTCTGATAGAGTTCTGACCTTTCGTTGGTGATATGCCCCTATTACTATTTAATTGCTAGTTTAAAAGTCATATATGCAATAAGGATAAGTTTTAAAGGTTCTCAAGTTCTATGACCTCAAACGTCTTTGAAGAGACGACTCCTTGATCACATCGAAACTTGAGTAGGTAGCCTTATCAGCCTAGGAAGGTGGTTACCCCACAACATCCGAAGCTTATATAATGGCTTCCATCTTAAGGTCTTAAGATAGTCTAGTTTTGACTATATTTATCACATATTTAATGATTCAAGTATTAAAACCCCCTTAATATACTTGCATAAAGGTTAGTAAAGATATATACAAATAAATAAAATATATTTATAGAAAAGAAATACAATATGGAAAGGGTATCTTGAAAGATGATTCTAATTTTGGAAAGTCTAAGTGGCCAGCCCTTTCGACATTCCTAGTGGAGTTGCCAAGCTATTGAGTTTGATTTTTTCCCAGTTTTTATTATTTTCTTTAATCCAATTAGTATTAAACCCTAACCTATTTAATACTAACACTCAACTAAGAGTTAAGAAAAACTTAATTTTTAATTTTTAAAACTGTTTGGAGTCACCACTCGATTAGAGTTAGGAAAAAGAGTTAAGTTATAACTAATTGGATAGATTGGTTATAACTTAGCTACCAGTTTTTCGATAAGATCGATTTTTAAAATGGTTTTGAAAAGCAGATTTTTTAGTTTAGGGGCTAAATTTTTAAACCCTTAATGAGTTTCACTTTTAATTTTCCAAAATTAATCTTATCTTTTAGTAATACCTTTAAGAATAAAATCTATTCACATGCAGCTAAATTAATTTGATTGATTCTACAAAAAAGGATAAATTGCATATTTATTTACAAAAAGATGGAAAAAGAAAATTTTCTATATTTTATGGCCCCCCATAATTGCTAAGATTTTTTACTTATATGAGTTTTTTCAATACTTCAATGTAATTTCTAAACATAAGTAAAAATTCTTCTTTTCTTACAACCATTGATACAAACAAGTCTTCTTGCCTACGTACCCACTATTCGGAATCAAATTTCCATAGTTCATTTGGAAACTTTAATTGTGTTGGTCTCTTTTAATTCCTTGAAAACAATTGGATTTACATTTTTTTTTATTCATCTGGCTTTATTAAAAGAAAACTCTAAAAGGGTCCTAATCTTTATTTTATTTTATTTTTCAAAGATTCTAAATAAAGTTCTAATTTTGAAAAGGGTTGGCTAAATTTTTTCCTATTATTTTTTTAGTAAATAAAACTTTTGAAAAAATAAAAAAAATGATTTCATAAAAATATGCATTTCCATTTATTTTTTCATCATTTATCATTAAAAAAAAAAGTTTTTGATAAAAGAAAGAAAAAGAAGAGAAAAAAATATATAGCAATTTCATTTTCTATGAAAAATGCTTAGGATAAGATCTACTTTTCTATTCTTTTTTTTTTTTATTATTATTGTTAATAAAGAACCAAATGAACTAAAAGAAAGGAGAAAAGAAAAAAAGAACAAGGTGAAGGATTGAACTTGGTTTGGAGAAGGAAATAGGTAGGATGTGGTGTGAAGGGTTAGACTTTAGGTCAAGTACGGTTCAAGAAACAATTTACACTATGGAGAAGATGGAGTAGTAGCTGACTTGGTTGTGCTAATGTGTTTCAACGGCCAAATCAAATGGAGAAAGTGGTTTTATGTGTTTCATATTGACAATAGTGGGTTTAGGGTAAGTGCCATGGCCTAAAATGTTTGTTTAGTGGTGGTTGAAAGCCATCCCACAGTAGTGGTGGTGGTTACCACTCATGGTAGCCGTTAGTGAAGGTTAAGTCTTAGTTTTTTTACCACCATGAGTTTAGCCATGGTAGTGGTTTTTTTCCAAAGAGTGATAGAGATAGGTGTTTCGAAAGGGGGTCGTAGTGGCCAATAAGGGTTTAGTGGTGGCAAGTAATGGAGGCTACGACCATTTACAAGAGGGGTTAGGAACGGAAGCGAAAGTGATAGTGGTGCTAGGCCTGTGGTTAGTTTCTTTTGATATTGTCTAGAAATTGTGATATCCTAGAGAGAGAAAGTGGCTGCGACTTACAAAGAAAATGAGTAGTCCGTATGTTCTTGAGTGATTCTAAGTGTATGTTGATGCGAGCTAATGATGGAAATAAACCCCTAGGCATTTGAAGAATTAAACATGGAAAGACTCCAATCGCCATAATTTTGAAGAAATCAAGAAGGCTATGACCAAGCTTTGATTTCAGATTTGAGTGACAATTCGTGTTAATTATTGGTCAAAAATGTGTCCTTGATCGCCGTTCTTGCTAAAAAGATCAAATGAAACATTTGGTTTTTAGTGAAATGCTCGAATCGTAGAGATTTAAAGAGAAGGAGATCTAGGCATTTAAGTTTTATTTGATTTTTACTCCTCCTTTTGACCCCTTAAATGATTGAACATGGATGTGTTTTTGGGTCCAATAAAAAGTAGGCTATGTGGAGTACAAGATTGAACAAAAAACAAGAAAAAAAAAGTACACTTGTGTATGGAATTTGCATGAAAAATTGAGGCAAAGTGAGGGGGGCGACCTGTTTTGTATGTGAAAAAAGGAGTGAATAAGATGAAAAAGGAAAGAAAGGGGGAGAATTAGATACTGACGTGGCACCACGTGGGTGCCACATTAGCTACATGTCCAGCCCTCAATTGCTATGTGTCAGAATATAGCCCAATAGATATGTGACATGCATTTAGGTAGGATTCAAAAATAAAAGGCACATGAGTGCATGGTAAGAGTCAAGCCCAAGACCTATAGTTTTCACCAATGTTGAGACAAAGTGTAGTATCAGTTGGGCTATTGGCTTGTACCTTATAATCTATTGCAACTAAATTTTATATAACCTAAACAGTCTGAGCTATTCTATAAAATAAAAAACCACTAAATTAAATTAACTTGCCTAATGACCTAATATGACTTTAAAATCTTATATTTCTTAAAAAATTCTAATAAAAGGTTTACTTTTCCTAAAAAAAATCCATTTATTTTATTTTCTAAATTTTTTATTTTTTGTATTTTTTCTATAATTTCTAAAACTATAGAGGGCAAAAATGGAATGTTTACAAGACCTACATGAAAAGGAATAACTACTTTGTTCTATTGTTACAAAATCAACCAAATGTGCCACTAGTGAAATATGAGTTAGCATTATGCCTACCATAAAAAGTAAAAATAGTTTCAATTGTTTCTCTCTTTTATGTGTTTTTATGCATATTTTATAACTTGTTTTTAATTAAATTATTCATGCAAATTTTGTTGATTGTAAAATTTTGAATTTTTTTTTTCCTTTTCTTTTTTAACTTCCCATTCAATATCATTATTTAACGCCACCTCATAGGTACAAACAAACTTGGGTAACAATGTAATAATCTCAATGGATATTATTCACTTTTTGAATGTTTCAATTATTTTCTTCCTTATTACATTGGAATGAAATGAATTTTTGGGCTTTAAACCCAATAATGACCTAACCTTAACTCTTTGAGCTAAAATGATAGAGTTTAGAGAGCTAAGTCCATGAATTTGGGATGACTTATGAGATATTTAGCATAGTAGGTTAGAACAGGGATCAATGAACCAATCGATCAAATATTAACCCTTTTCAAGTAAGCTTATATACTCAGAGAGAAATTTCGTAGCCTAGATTCAGGAGAGCCATAGAGGAATCAATCCTCATAAGAACTGATCTTTGTTATTGAGTAACAATGTTATTTGATGGATGTCATCAATAGCTAAACTTTATAAATACTTAAGTACCCTTCATTTGACAACCTAAAGACCTAGATGAATGCCATTGTTTTGTTTAACTATTGCTACAAATGATTAAAGGAAGCTCCAATAAAAAGAACATGCCATCAAATAAAGCTTAAAGTAAAGAACAACCTACATCTCTTTATGATTAGTGAGTTAATACTCTATGGCTCTTCCACCTATCACTAGTGTATTTAAGCTCTTTAAGATTACTTACTTCTCATCATGGCTCTTACTCTTAGTAATCTCTTATGTGTCATTTCAGGTCACTCCTTTGAAGCCACATCTAGTATGAGATGCATGTTGTACACATATGACCATTGCAATTAGATCCTCACAATATATTTTGGTGAATCCATTGTAGATAGAGAGAGTTGATAACCTAATAATCGCAAACATAAGGAAGAAGACAATTAGAGCTATTGACAGTGTTACTTGAAAGTAAGAAGTAAACCTTGGAATTATCAAACAAACATTGCCACTGCTAGAGGATGCTAACCATGGATACCTACTAGTTGATGTATTTGATACAATGCAAACATTGTGAGTGATATAAGAGTACACCAAAACCATGAATTCATTCGAAGTAATATTTGCCTAATTCATGCCTAGCATGGTTGTTGTTGCAATTATACAACAAGGTATAGTTTTGCCTAATCCTCCTCCTATTATTACAAAGGATTTCACTCAAGGGGATGATGAAGAGTCCTTACACTAAAGCTTACCGTTGTACAACACCCAATGGTTACAATTAGAGATATAGAAGTTCAATTTGGATGCTCCTAATACTCAAGTGCTATTCTACATACTATGTCATGCCCTCAAATGTAGTAATAGCCTGCCATATGCCACCTTAAGTAAAACGCACTAAGGTATATTAAACCATTTTCATTATATGAATAAATCATTCATTAGTTTGGAAAACTTTTGCTTGATCAATCAATTATTAATGTTTGTTTAAGTTTTTGTGTTCTTTAGTGTTTGAGTTATGAAAACCAATTTACTAAAAAGACCATCGAGTTTTTCATAATATAGAGTCCAAATAAAAGTTAAAAAAAAAAAGGCTAGGGCTTATACATCCAACAATAATAAAATCCATTGGAACTAAAAGCTTAAGTATATTTTATCAATATAATGTCCATCAAACCAAAAAGCAATCAAGAAATGTCTAGCAAAATGGGTAATAAGGTATGATAAAAGTGTCACTATCAAAAACACACTCATCAACTAGTCACCATAATCTAAATCATAGCTAAAATCACCAAAGGTAATATCAACATATAAGTCATCAACTATAAAATTAAACTAGTCAAGACTTGCATTATGCACAAAGTTTATTTTAAAGTATATATATATTAATTAAACTAACAAATCTACCTAAATGAATGTAATATTTAGCATTTTAAAATTATATACTCATAAATTATTAGAAAATAATATGTGAGTGACTTCATTTTTTTTTATAAAGATAAATCACAAATTTATATTATAATTATAAATGTTCACATATTTGATACAAAACGATATATGTAAAACATTAGAAAAATAAAGGTATAAAAAATAGAGAAGGTTTTATTTTAAGTAAAGGAATTTTAGTCTTTGCAAAGTCATCAAGTGAAGGTGTTTTTAGAAAAGCCCATCAACCTTTGAAAACCCTAATAGGCATGAAACCACTCATTTTCACCTAGGGTTTCCTATCTCTAGCAAGAGCTTTAGACTCCCTAGCCTTAAGCTTTATGTATTAACAATAAGTATGAGACATATTACTTCCTTTAGTCTTTCATGTTGTTACGCATTTTTAAGGGATCCATACTTTGCTAATGCAACGAAAAAGGGACTTCCAAGCAAAGAATATATTACAAGTCATATTTTAGAGAAGGATCTACTAGTAAGTAATGTTTCAATGACATTCAATGTGTTTCTATCGTATTTATAAAGGTGGAACATTCAAATAGAAGTGTAATACGTGAAATCTCTCATATCGGTTGTGAGATCATGGTTAAGTTGTTGTAATGCTTTGGAATAGGAGTTTCATGTTGAATTCGAATCGTTTGTGGTGTCCTTTCAAGGCTGTGTGTTAATCATTTATAGAAACACAAATGATTGCTCTAAGTTTCATCAAGTATTAAGGTAATGTATTTCTTCAATTTCAATCTTTTCTCTTCTGAAAGATTCACAAATCTAAGTGTATTTTTGAGATGTTTTGATGCAAGATTTGATAAGTAAATGGGGGGAGTTAATGTAAGCATGAGTTTGGGAATTTTGATTAAGGATTGGAGGAAGATTTCTAGGTGAAAAAGGAGGAAGAATTGTGAAGCAACAAGATCAAAGTCAAGAATCACGAGCATGATCTTAATCTTGATCCTTACTGATATGTTGATAGTGAGGGAGCACATGGAATTGAAGGAATTAAGTGGTCGAGAGGATTATGGCTACGGTTTACAACCATGATCTAAGGCATGATCATGTTGTTTTGCAAAGAAGGAGAATCATGGTTAAGGTTTACAATTGTGATTTTAGAGCATAAACTTGTTGCTTTTTAATAATAAAGGATCACGGGGGTGATCCCCAACCATGATTTCTCCAGTTCTTTCCTTTCATTTTCCTAACCTTAGTTTAGTTATTTCCAGCCTAGAGTTCTTATCTTGGGTAGTTAGAAAGCCCATAGGAAGTTGTAAAATCTTGCTAAGGTTGTTTTATCTTCAGTTTTTTTTTTCTAATAAATTCCTCTTTTAAAGCTATTTATGATCAAGTTCTATTAGCAGTTCCAGGTACAAGGTACTTACTTATTTGTTGTAGTTGCTAGGCTAGATGATCAAAACGGATTAAATAATTATTCAACTATAATTTTATTTTGTTGCATGTGCTTGGTTGGGCCCAAGGGACCTAGAGGATTAGTGATCTTAGGGTGGCACCCTGATAATCTTTGGGCAATAGGTGTCCTGAGTAGAGTTTCATATGGAAATGATCTTTAGGATGTCTCTTGCTTTCTAAGGTATTGGGGAAGACCCAATACCGATACTATATGATATATATATTATGTGTACCAAGGTCATGAATACCCTTATGTTTCTTATTGGATTAAAATAAATATAATTAAATGGCTGATTGTTGCAAATTTCCATTCCATAGTCGTATGTGATTAGAAATTGCATGTTCATGCATATGTGTTTGTCGTATTCCTTATTGGCTCACTCTATGTTAAATTTTTCAAGTGTAAGTACTTGAGTGGAAATTTTGTTGACTTTGGTTGAGAATATCAAGATTACTAGGACAGGGAGTAGCAATTGGTGTTTTTATGATGAGAATAATTTTTAAGAATAGGACTATTAGAGTTTATTTTACAATCAGTAAATACTTGTTCATAATTTTATGAGATTATTTAGTGGTTGTACTATTTTATTTGAAGATTATATTTTATTGAAATTATTTAGAGATTTTCGTACATGTTAACACTTGACATGTCAGTAAATAATAGTGATACATGGTAAGCTGTAACATTCTAGGTTCTAGGATGTTACAACTAAAGTAGTATGAGGATTAGGTTTAAGATCTATGGGGAATAAGAAAATAACCTATAAGATGGTGAGATGATGTCAAGCCCTGAAGAGGAGGAGTCGTAATAGTCCCGTTGTATAAACCAACCTAAGATAGAATTTGACCTTACAGTTGCTATCATAGATATAGTCCACACAAGGCATACATGACTCAACCAGCTTGAAACATCTGTTATGACACCTGTTAATAACTAAACTTGTGGTAGAGCTTTACAAAATACCTATTCTATATAGCCTATTATCTCATAACATAACAATATTGACATAAACGTCTTACATTAGAGTTATAATTTACAATAAGAGTTTATAAAAAAGCCACAGGTTTGCAGACTATTTACATAAGATAGGAACTTGTAGACATCTTAAGGAATTCCCAATTAGTCTCCTCAAAATTCAATAGAAAAGACAAAAGAAAGATCAAAAGCCCAAGTTCAATTGATTCCTCGTTCCTTACTTTCCCAAATAGTAGCACACTAACCTGGGAATGGTGGTACCGAAACATCTTGACCTCACTCAACACTTACAAAAGAGTCTATAGAGATGTAAGCACAACTAGCTTAGTAAGTAGGATGGAGTCAAAAGAGTACCATACAATCACAAGCAAGGTTAATAATTATGATGAAATGCAATATAATCAATCAAATGAAATATCACACAATGTTATTCGGTCCACTATGAGGTTAGAGAAATTACATCTGCTCCAACCCAAATTGAGGAGTTTTATGGCGATTCAAATCAGACCAAACCTAGGCTTGTGCAATGGAGAATACCCTCTTCCTATGGCTGCCTTCGAACCACGACCCTTACCCTTACCACGACCTCCTTGCTTGTCACTTAATTCGAGTAAGGATGGGAAAAGGACCATTTCAGCTATCCTCATTGAAGGAAATCGTTATTTGGCCTGATACTCTTAATTGTTTCCCCTAATGGGTGTTATACATGTCCAATTTCATTTTAGTCAAATAGTCATTAGTTTTAATCAAGGGTGGCTAAACAAGTTCATACAGTATAAAAACAATGCAAACATGCAAAACAGTACACTAGGGAGTTCAACTCTTGTTACAACGAGTATCATACACACATACGGCATGCGTACAATCAACTAACTACAAATACAGCCAGAAGTACTCTTAGGTCTTGGGATACTTTAAAATAGTATCCCAACAAGCGGTGAAGCTGCAATCCCAACTTACTTGTTTAAACGCTCACTATTGCTAACTCGAGTCGTCAACCGTCTTTGTGTTGGAAGATCCTATTTACATAAAAGACTCAAATTCAGTTTTCATAGTAATTACAAAAACATTAGAGTTTAATCTAAAACGGTTATATCTATATATTATTATTATTTCCATACTATATAGTCGTATTATCACTATATATCAAATTAAGTTATTAATTGTTGATATTGTACGTCATCTATATTATTACGTATTATATATCGTTTCGATCGTATCGAAACGTACTTTTAATTTATTAAATCATGTTTTAATTCTGGTAGGGTTATCGAAATATGTACATTCTAGAATATGATAAAGTTATAGGTTATATTACTTAAGGTTGTTTGATTTTAACAAAATTAATGTTGTTGGGTTCATACAGACCTAACGACACATTTTATGAGTTCTATTCCTAGAGACAACTTTTAATGGATAGTTCAAGTTTTTAATATAATTATACGTAACTATATAAATATTATCGTATTATATGTAATTTATGTTATTACACAATATTTTACCTAATTTGTTCATATATCGTTACAATATGAGTATTATCCAACCTTAATATATTTAAAGTATATCCCAATTAGAAAATATCCATAAAAATACTCATTTAATCCCAACTGATCAACAATCACTTCTATAGTTTTTATTTCACTATTTAATTCATTTTAACTTATTAATATTAAAAATATGCCTTGACTTGTAATTTAAGTCATTTTACTACGTAAATTCGTAATAAATAGTTCGAGTTACCAAATAATTCTCGAAAATTTCTATAGACTCCTAAAAATATAGGTAATTCAATTATCACTTGGTTTCAAGTTTCCAACCTATCGCCTATATATTCATATTTATGATTTTACCCTTAAATTACTCAATTATGATTCTTTTTACATCAAATAAATTTCATTTAAATCCCACATTGTTATTAGTCACTAGAGATCAGTACATGTTCATTTCATTAATTAATTTCATAATTTCCTATTAAATTCATAATTTCAACCTATTTTTGAGTTATTTTTAGGTCAACCATGTTTATTAGTATGTAAGGATTGATAAAGTAAGAATCAAAATAATGAAAAATATTAAATATAGAATAAGAATATTTATAACGACTAAGTAATCGATAAATAATTGAGATTGCACAATAAACATGGTTGAATATTATAGCAATAAAAAGTATATTTATGAGTAATGAAACAACTTAATAAATATATACATTTATAAACCACTATAAGAGTTTCATTGGTTAACAAAATGATAACATCAAGAATTAAAACATGGCAAATAAGAAAGAGGAAATAAGTAATGGAACACAAATTAAAATAATAAAAAGAGAAAAAATAATAGACCGACTTGAATTATAAATATAAGAAAGGTTGACTTTAACACCTACATGACCAACTACAATACCTAAAATTACTTGTTAATTCATTTAAGATCATCAAAATAGAATAATAACAAAATAATCATATGTGTTTCAAATTTCAAATATATAAGTAAAAGTCCATCTACACTATCTCCTCTAGTAGATGGCAACATTACCTTAATAAAATAATGACCATAAGAAATCATTAAAACAATACTAACACCGTCATATCAATCCATGAACACTTTAAAAAGGAAATATTGTTTCACTATATCTTTATAATTGGAAGTATTGATATATAGTTTTAGCTTAGCTTGAGGCCTAATTTGAATAAAGATCTATGGAGGCCCATTGGTGGCTAAAAGATTAAGCTCTTTGCCCTTTCTAAGTATCTCCCCCTGCTTAGGTGCCATTGCTACCCCCAAACGTTATAAGAGCTTGTACTTTAAGTGCTTAACCTCTAAGGACTTGGGTGACCACCTTAGTGAGCAAAGTTCTAGGATTGGCCCTACTTTTGAGGACTCAACCAACTGTTCCAACTAACTTGGATGTAAGGGAATCACTCCACCACCAAGTTTTAGCACAAGATGCGAGGACACTTCTTGCTCACTTAAGCTCCCCCTAGGGTTTAGCTTATTACTTGCATTATACTTGTGCCACCTCTCTTTTGCCTCTTCAACCCTTCTCGTCTCTAACACTAGCATCCTATCTTAATTCATTAATTACGGCTCAACATCCATAGTACAGTTAGCCTACCTAACATACCTTGAAGATGTAAAACCCCCCAAACTACAAATGTGTCTACCAGTGTGATCATAGTTAACCAACCCTTAGAGCCACCTTGTCAGCTTAATAACATATATCCCTTACCAGTTGCTATTATGGATGAGCCCTAAGTTGACATGTGTTCTAGGTAATTATACCCCCTATACTATAAATAATACAAGAGGTCAACAGGTAAGGGGATCTAAATCCAAATTTAAAACCCTTTACACTTGGTATTAAAAGTCCGACTGCACTCATACACCATCTTAAAGGATTAGTGGTGCTTGACTAACCCTCAATTACCATTTTATTTTCCTCCTTGTTGAATTGAGCATCGGAAGCCCTTATAGATACATCCATAAGGAAATTTTTGTAGGTGATGAGGACTAAGGAGCATATTTGGACCAAAGCTCATTAACACCTCACTTAAGGAGTTGAAGTGCAGCCCATCTCACCATATTTAGTTGATTCAAACACAATCAATAATTTGGCATCTACTGTTTTAGCCTAGTCCACATAAGATAGCTAAAAGCAAAAATAACAATCGACAAGCTGTACAGTTGGGTGATGTTAATACATCACAAGTGGGTGATGGTAATAGGTTGCCCCTACCATGGCATTTGCTAATACCCCCAGCACCAAGCACTCAATCCTACGAAATTCGATAACTTAGAACCCTTGTCCAACAATTACTTAAAGATAATAGGACTTAAGAATCCACTATAGCCCTCCATAAGGATGTAGCTCTACTTAAGAATGCATCTTAAAAGCAACTAAATGAGGAAGTAGCAATTAGCTCATCTTCACAACCAAGAAAAAAACAATGATCTTCATACTATACACCCAGTGTATTTATGCAACCAAGTCCAACACGACTAGTAAGCTCTCGAAGACTTGCGGATTGGCTGAACTGCATTTGCAAAAAAACACATGTGTAGGGCAAACACACGAGGACAAGTAAACCTATTGAAGGCTTATCCCTAAGGCGGTCCTTAAAGGGATTCAAAGACATGAATGTTTAAGAGCTGGACGGACATATTCATCGGATATCCAATATGTGTGACCAGAAGAAGGTAGAGACATCTTCCCAAGCATCATACTCAAGAACAACAAAGAGCCTATTCACTTTACTGATCATAAAGAAAACCTTACCTCATGGTACGAGGCTCTTACACCTCAATACTTATGATAGGACTACTAATGCAAATACCTACCTTGTCTACTTTCGTACCATGATGAGCCTATACAATTTCATAGATGCCATCATATGTAAGGCTTTCTTGAGTACACTTACAAGCGGCTTTGCTGTAGTTTAACACCCTACCCAATAGCTTTATTACATCCTTTAATGGCTTGGCAAGCAAGTTCCAGTAGAACTTCCTTAGCCTAAAGGTCCTATGGAAAGACTTATCAACACTTTACAACATTAGGTGACACTTAAATGAGTCCCTATGTGCCTACCTCGAGCTCTTTAATCGTGCGAAACTCTAAGTCTCCAAACTCGATATAGGTACAACCTTACATGCCCTAATTACAGGGATAAACCCTACCAAAAGGCTCTTAGATGCAGTCTCCCTCAACAAACTAGACTCACTAGATGAGCTCATACAGGTGTAAGACAATACTTTGCTTAAGAAGATGCCATTAGAGCACGGTTTGAGGTATACAACAACATTTGTAGGTTAGTGAAAGATCAACTAGGGCCAAGAGACACTAAGCTACATACTTCTTTGAATGATAGGCAAGACAGGTAAAAGAAAAAGTTCCATAAATACCCTTAATACATGCCCTTTAGTTAACCCCCTAGAGAGGTCATGTATAAGGTTAGGTAGTAACTTCCCTACCACCAACCTTTAGAGAGATTCCTACAGTAGCTAATTCGAGTAAGTTTTATGACTATCATTAGGTGCACGACCACAACACCAATGAGTGTCATCACCTTAAGAATGTCATTAAAGGCCTTGTTTGCAAGGGCTGCATCAACAACCTCATAGCTGATCAAAGAACTTAAACCTAGTCACCAACCTAATGTCACTAAGTTGAGCATAGCAACAATAGTAGCAATAGTAAAATCAGCAATGGGACGACACCGTAGATGATTGGAACCACCACGGTAAACGAAGATAGGTGAACACCTTATCTGGAGGCCCTAGTCTCATACTGGACACTACCTCTACATCTACAAGGCACGAAGGTATCTTATCAGGGCTAAAAAGCCTAAGACCAACACTATTATCAATTCCACTTTAGAAGACGAGCACAATATTGACTTCCCATACAACAATGCCTTCATAGTCAACACTAAGATTAGGTACTTTAATGTAACCAAAACATTTATCAGTAGTGGTAAATTGATCGATATAGTCTTTTATAACGTTTATGGGTAGATGGAAAACTAGCTTGATGAGCCCCTACAATCATATAAGCACGGCTTAAAAGCTTCGGGGGTAGTAGACTAGTTTTAGCCAAGGGACTCACTACCCTACTAGTACGACTAGACAACGGTGAATACGTTGCTACATTATCCATTGACTTTGTCTTTGTTGATCACTAGTCACCACACAATACAATATGAGGAAAACCAAACATTACTAAATTCAACATGTTCATCAGCCAAAGATGCTTAAAGGCTAAGTTCATGACACCAATAGGAGTCGGTGAGGTCTAAGGAGACCAAAAGCTGTCTAGATCCCTTTATCTCAATGCCCAAACCAAAGATAATGTCATGAATATTGAGTCTACTACTACTTAATCCCCAAACAATTCTATGAGAACCAATAAAGAAAACTAAGGAAATCAAGCTCACAAGCACCTTAGGAATGACTACTATAATCGTGACAGCACTATCTGATGATTAAAAGACCGAGCTCATAAATTTCCTTCTAAAGAACACAAACATGTTCATATTTGCACTATAAGACATGCCAAGGATAATCAACATCCCTAAAGCAACCCATTACCTTAAGGTCGACCCTAGCATATGACTGATGAAGTAGAAGAAGTGGTACTTTACACTTGAACGCCAAGAAACAATCAAGCAAGAAGTTTAGAAATTATTGTAAGATGGATTTATAAGGTAAGAGAAGTACCCGACATGGCTCATGAATACAATCTTCATTAAGAAGACCAATGGGAAATGGCGAATGTAAGTCTATTACACCGACCTCAATAAGGCTTGTCCTAAAGATTACTTTCCTCTTCCCCGCATTAATCGACTCTTTGACTTAACAACTAAATTTGAATGGCACTTAAAGATGAGGTCTACACCTTGTTCGTTACATAATTAGGCACCTACTATTTTTTAAGTCATGCCATTTATCTTGAAGAACGTTGATGTGACATCCAAAGACTGGTCACCACAATATTGAAGCTACAAATTAGAAGAATCATTGAAGTTTACGTAGATGACACGATTTTTAAGAGTAAGGAAAGGAAAGTACATATTGAAAACCTCTAGGAGACATTTAACACACTACGCCATTACCAAATGAAGATAAATCCCTAAAAATGTATTTTTAGGGTCGAATCAGGAAAGTTCCTTAACTTCTTGGTCATGGAGTGAAGAATGAAGACTAATCTAGATAAGATCAAGGCGGTCCAGGACATCACAACTCCCAAAACTATAAAGGAAGTCCAGTGCCTGACAAGAAGAGTCACTACCTTAAACTGCTTTGTATCTAGAAGTATTGACAAGTGCTTGAAATTCTTTAAACTCTTGAAGAGCCCCTTTAAGTTCAAATGGAAAACCTACTGTGAGCAAGCTTTTGACAACCTAAAGAAATTCTTCAAGAGCCTACCAGAGCTCTCAAAACCCATCCTCGATGAAGAGCTATACCTTTACCATGCCATCAGTATTAATGCATTATCTTTAGTCTTTGTTTGAGCAAATGGACAAGAATAGAAGGCCATATATTACGTCAACCATATCCTATAAAGGCTAGAGACTAGATATAACAAAATTGAGAAATTTTTCTTGGTAGTGGTCATTGCTACATGTAAACTTAGGACATACTTTAAAGCCCACCCAATCATTGTCTTAACAAACTAACCTCTTAGAGTTATCCTTTAAGCCCAATGCCTTAGGCAAAATGGTGTACGCCCTCAAACTTTATGCCCATGGTGTTCAATTTCTCCCAAGATAAGCAATCAAGGTGCAAATCCTTACTAATTTCATAATAGAGTACACTAGAGAGGAAGAACCACAGATCAAGGTCAACATACAATTATGGACTCTCCATGTTGATGGCTCATCCACTCTAAGGGGTCGGGTTGGAGTTGGCATAACACTACGAGGACCATATTGAACAAAGTTACTCTATGCACTAAAGTCCAGCTTCTTAGTGAGTAACAATAAGGACAAATATAAGGTGCTTACCGTAGGGCTGAAGATAGCCAAAGACATCGAAGTAGAGAAGTTGGACATTTACTTGGACTCTATGTTAGTGGTTTAATAGGTAAAGGAAAAGTATGGGATCAAGAGGGAAACAATGATTAAATACTTACAAGTAGTTCAAGGCCTCTTGGTGGAGTTTACCTCTTGGAAGATCAACAAAATCACTTGAGTAAAAAACTCAAAAGTTAATAAGCTCTCTAAGTTAACCTCATCCATTGGCCTTGCATAGTACGATGACGACAAACCTCTCTTCATATAATACATGCACAAGCGTAACATAGAGGGGTGAGAACAAGAGGTCCTGAAAATATGATCGGTGGATTCTCAACCTTGTTGGATTGACCCCGTAATAGAACATCTGAAGACTAGAGTACTACCTGAAGACCAAGCAGAAGCAAAGACGCTGGCCTATGCATTAGCTAACCATACCATATTGTTTTAATACTTGCTCAAGTTGAACATTATAAAAGTGTGTTCTCGTATCACTTATAATCACTTTAGGAGTGCCAAAACGAGAATGGGCCTTTCAAAAACTTCTTTATTACCCTAACATCATTAGTAGGTAAGGCTTGAGCCTCAACCCACTTAGAAATGTAGTTAATGGCTACCAGATTATATTTATTCCCATGAGAGTTCAGGAAAGGGCCCATAAAGTTGATTCCCTACACATTGAACACTTCAACCTCTAAAATGGGATTTTATGGCATCTCATCCCTATAGGATATGTTCCTTACTTGTTGACAATAATAACAAATTTTAATGTACTTTTGGGCATCTTTGAATAATGTAAGCTAATAGAATGTGGCCTCTAGGACCTTATGAGCTGTTCTATTGGCATTATGATGCCCCCTTAGGTCTTAAGTGACAATGACTCAAAATTTGCCATCCTTCAAGGTGTGTAGACACCTCCTAATAATGTGGTTGCAAAAACTTTAAATAGGTAAGAATCATTCTAAAAATAATATTTCACATCAAAAAGGAATTTCTTCTTTTGTTGGTGTGAGATCCCTTTTGGTATAATTTTAATAGCTAAAAAATTGGCAATATTTGTAAACTAAGGGGTTTCTAGATTACTTACCTGGTGAATGGCATAGAGACACTCCTTAGGGAACACGTTATTAATCTCACTCTCATTGGGCACTTCTAGGTTTGGACTCTCTAATAGGGATAGGTGATCTGTTGCTAAGTTCTCAACACCTTTCTTTTCCTTGATCTCCATGTTAAACTTTCGTAGCAGTAAGATCTACCTTGGCTTTACGTCTAATTTCACCAACAAGTACTTAAGAGTAGAATGATCAATGTAAATAATTATTTTTTATTGATTCAAGTAAGAATAGAATTTTTCAAAGGCAAAAACAACTGCTAGCAACTCCTTCTCCGTGGTGGTGTAGTTTACCTAAGCATTCGTAGGGTTTTGCTAGCATAATAAATTAGTTGAAAATGCTTGTCTCTTCATTGTACCAATAGTGCCTTTATTACATAGTCACTTGTATCAAAGTTATGTTCAAAGGGTAATGTCTAGTCGGGTGTTACCATGATTAGGGTGGTAATGAGTTTATTCTTAAGGAGATTAAAAGCTTCCAAACATTCTTGAGAGAAGACATAGGGTACATCCTTCTCCAACAACCTAGTTAAAGGTCGAACAATTTTGGAGAAGTCCTTGATGAAACGCCTATAGAACCCCGCATGCCCCAAAAAGCTTCTAATGTCCATGACTGAAGTTGGGGGTGGAAGTCTAACAATGGCATCTACTTTTGTGGTATCCACCTCAATTCCTCAACATGAGACCTTATTCTCGAGCACAATACCTTCTTGTATCATAAAGTGGCACTTCTCCTAATTGAGCACAAGGTTGGTCTCTTCATACTTGACTAATATGCAATCCAAATTATGCAAAAACTAGTCAAATGAGTTGCCAAAAACTAAAAAGTCATCCATAAATACCTCCATTATGCCCTCAATAAAGTTATAAAAAATGGATATCAAGCATCGATGGAATGTAGCAACCATGTTACAAATTCTAAACAGCATTCTTCAATAAGTGAAAGTGCTGTAAGGGCAAGTGAATGTTGACCTCTCTTGATCTTTAGGAGCAACCGGTATCTAAATATAACCTAACAAGCCCTCAAGAAAACAAAACAGATGTCTAGCTAGTTGTTCTAACATTTGATCTACAGAAGGTAAAGGAAAATGGTGCTTGCATGTAGCACCGTTCAACTTCCTACAATTAATACATATACACCACCCTATGATAGTTCTCATTAGAGTTAACTCATTCATTTTATTAGGGACTACTATCATCCTACCTTTCTTAAGAATTACCTATACCAAAATCACCTTGGAACTATTAGAGATAGGGTAGGTCATACTTACGTTAAAGAGTTTGATAACTTCCTTTTTAACTACCTTTTGATGTTTAGATTCAAGCATCTCTAGGGCTATACTACTGGCTTATGGTTATCTTCCATCAAAATCTTATGAGTGCAAAAGGAAGGATTTATGCCTCTAATATCTAATATCTTCTAAGCAATAGCCTTCTTGTACTCCTTAAGCACCATCAATAACTTCCCTTTCTACTCCTCATCTAAATTGGAAGCAATAATCACCAGTAGTTTGGAATCCTTCTCCAAAAAGGCATGCTCCAAAGAGTCAGGCAACTGCTTTAGCTCCAATACCAGTGGTTCCTCAATTAAAGGTTTCCACCTTACTTGCTTTGTCTTGTCAATCACCTTAAACTCTTTCTCTTTCGTGATCAATTTATTAGCCTCTAGTTGGCCTTCATCCTCATATTGACTAAGATTCTCTAAAGCTACTTTTGTACCTGACTACAAGCAATTCTCTAATGGATCCTTAGAAAAAATTCTTGCACACAACTTGCAACAAACTCATTAGTAACATCTAAAAGATAACAACTATCATCTTTTTCCACGAACTTTTTCATAGCTTCAGAAATTTTAAACATAATCTCTTCATCCCTTACTCTAAAAATTAGCTTACCACCACTAACATTGATAATGGCCATAACAGTTGCTAAGAAAGTCCTACTTAGGACAAGGGGTAGTTCAACATCTTCATCCATATCCATTATTGCAAAATCAATAAGAAAAATGAATTTACCCACCTGGACTAATACGTCTTCAATAATGCCTCTAAGGTATGTCACAAATCTATTGGCTAATTGTAAACTTATACGCATAGGTTTTGGTACCCTCAGTCCTAATTTCACAAAAAATTTATAAGGCATCAAGTTGATACTTGCACTCAAGTTAGCAAAAGCCTTATCAACTAACAAGTTACACTTTCACAAGAAATTGTGAAACTCCCTAGGTCTTCCAACTTCTTAGGTGACTTGTTTTACACGAATTGCTAAACATTCTTCACTCAACATGACTATGGAAAGCTCCTTAAGGTTCCTTTTATTAGATAGCAAGTCTTTTAAGAATTTTGCATATTTTGGCATCTATGATAAAGCATTAACCAAAGGTAAGTTAATATGCAATTATTTAAAAAGATCGAGGAACTTACTAAACCGCTGGTCATTGTGATCCTACTTAAGTCTTTGAGGATATGGAATAGGTGGCTGGTGTTCCTTCACCTTGGGTAGCTCAACACTTTCCTTAGCTTTCACCTCCTTGCTTCTCTTGGTAGTGTCCCTACTATCCTTTTTCTCAACTTGTAACTCTTTATCGCTTCTAAGTGACACTACCTTAACATGTTCTCTTGGAATGGGTTCCATGTTTCTTAGCAATGCACCTTATAGTCTTTCATAGATCAGCTTTGCAAGCTGACTAATCTTGTTTTCAAGATTGTAATTGGAGGCCTCTTAATTCCTCAACAAGGTTTCAATATTGGATAGTCGAGCTTAATTTCCTTGAATATATTTAGTGAGAAGCTCTTCTAAACTGGGCTTCTTCTATTAAACAGGGGGAGATGGTGGTCTTTAGAGTCTGGGTAGATTGAAAGTAGCCTTTTGTTGGCATTGATTCTAACCTCCCCATGAAAAGTTAAGATGGTTCCTCTAGCCAAGATTTAAGTATTGCTGAAAGGGTTATTCTGCTGCTAAGGTGGATTTCCCAGGTAATCCACCTGTTTTATTTGTTCTTGTCCTCCATACCCTCACATATCTAGATCGTTCATAGCTAGTTATGCTTGTTGAGGACTAATAGAAAGAACATTAATTTTCTTGCCCAAAAGATTCACTTTAGCTACCAAAGTAGTGGCTAAGTCCACATCATGAATTCTTGTAGCTCTTTGCTTAACCTTACTACTTTCCCATTGATAGTTATTCATCACCATCCCTTCAATCAAGTTCTGCACTTGCTTAGGTGTTTTTTTATTCAAAGTACCTCCTACGGTAGCATCAATCATTTATCTCATAGTTAAATTAAGACCATTTTAAAAGGTTTGAATTTGCATCCACAGGGGGAGGCCATGGTTTAGGCATCTCCTAAGCAAGTTCTTAAATCGCTCCCAAGTGTCATCTAAGGTTTCAACTTCTAATTAGGCAAAGCAAGAAATATCATTTCAAAGCTTAGTGGTCTTCATTGGTGGAAAATACTTCTCTAAGAATTTCTCATCTAAATCATTCCAAGTTGTTATCAAGTTCCTTGCCAAGGATTTTAACCATTGCTTTGCTCCTCCCCTTAAGGAAAAAGGGAATAACCGCAATCGGATAGCATTGTCAATGGCTCCATTAATCTTGAATATATCACAAATCTCTAACCATTACGTTAGGATCTTTATCTTGGAGACCACTAAACTGCACATATTATTGCACCATTTAGATGGTGTTGGGTACAATTTGAAAATTATTGGTAGCAACTACTGGTTTAGCAATATTAGAGTCGGCCCCAATGAATGTAGGCCTCAAATAATCTAACATAGTTCGGTTTGCTTCATTGCTGTTATAGGCCATTGGTTTAGGATTTTGTACTGGATCTTATTGATCAATAACTTGGTTGTTCACCTCTTCACCTTCTCCCTTAACCTTCACAACTGACCCTTCTTTTTTGGCAACCATTGTTTGTTTTGCATGCAATCTCAACTTCTGAAGGGTTATCCTTTCAATTTTAGGATCAAGCTCTATCAAATCTTTTAGATTACTTTAGGTCATGCACTACAAAGGGGGAAAATATAAAAATCAGTCGTAGCTTAAAACAATTAAAAGAAAATAATGAAAAACAAAGAAAACAATGGTTAAACTAATAAAGCAATAAGTGTTCTCAATATCAAAGTCCCTAACAACGGTACCAAAAACTTGATGTTAAGTGAGCGCACTTATCAAATTATAGTAAAGCGGATATGAGTTCGAATGTCAATCTTTCAGAGACTCTGAATACTAGTATTAACCTTATCTCTATTATTTAATCGATAAATTCAATTTAGGGAATTCAATTCTTTAAATTAAAATTGCAGCAACAAATTAAATTAAGCAAATAGTTAAGAACCAAACAAGAAAGCAAAATTTTAAAGATTTAATTTAAGACTTAACGTTGTACCTACATCTCAATTCCCTAGATTTACACATGCAAATTTTGCTAAAGATAATCTAATTCAATCTTTAATTTTTCTTGACTAGGAAAATTCTTTATTAAAGTTAAAAACTTTCTCAAGCTTATTAACCTTGATCTTTAGATTACTTAATAGAATCTCTTCCCCATGACATAATCTAAAATTGCACTAACGTGTAGCGAATTCTCTTAAAGATAACATTGAAGATAATATTATAAATCCGGAAAAATCTTGCAATTTATCTCTAACATTGCACAAACTGTTATCAACTATGCTAAATTTAATTATATGAGAAATCCCTCGACCTTCTTGAACAATATTAGATTTAAATCAATAATTGCAGAAATATCAATCTAAAACATAAAAGCATACGTAATTGATTCAAGAAAACTAAAATTTTTTATTAGATCTAATAAAACCAAGCATTATGTAAGCCCCAAAGTTCAACCAAGTAACCGTAGGATTGAACTTAGAACCCAAGGTTTAGGACGATCGGTTAAAAGATCCGATCAAACCCAAATTATAAACTATTGAGAAGAATATTAGTAAAAATGACCCCGTAAACTTAAATTGAAGAAAATAAGAAATAAAATAGGAGACTATAAAATTTTCAAATTTTAAGCATAATAATTGCTAATTACCGAAAAGGCGAAAAGTGCAATTTAATAATTGATAAATTATTAGAGATAGATTATATGTGTACTAAAAATTTTAGAATGACCAAAATAATATTTAGGAATGCTCACGTATACCTCACATGTATTTACGTGTAGATAAAAATACGCGTAATTACCTAATTTGGCCAAAAACTAAGCAAATAATTAAAGAAAATTATAAAATAATTATGGAAAAATTAGAAAAAATCAGAAGAGGATAAGATGCATCAATATCAGGTCGTGGCATGTCAGGATAAGAAAAAGAAAAATTAGCCAATAGAAATTGAACAACTTAAAAGCCAAAAATCAAGGAATTTGGACAAAGTCTTGTCAAATTAATGCATATTAATTACAGCAAATGTCTATAAATAGGAAAAAAAATTTACAGAGCTCATTTAGACAGTTTGAAAAGTGAGAAAATTAGGGAGAGTAAAAAATTCGAGAGAAAATCCAGAAAATAAAAAAAAATAAGAAAAACTGTGCAGTTAAGGGTTTTAAAAGGAACCCACACCAGAAGAGGAGCTGGAAGTGGACGGCCACCACCACCACACGGTGGTGGCAGCGCCCAGGCCGGCCGACAAGGCCAAGGCGGCCCGTGGTGGCCGGAGCCACCCGAACCGGTGAGTCCAAATTCCAGCCCGATTTTTGTGAAATTTTGTAAAAATAGTAAATATAATTAGAAAATTATGAATTTTTTTATTCTGGGATATTTTTGTATTTAGTTTTTAGGAAAAATGTTATTTTGATGAAATTATGTCCCGTAATATATGGTCCCTAAGAAATTGTGCAAAACCGAGCATGTTTCGGTTTAGAAATAAATGACCTTAGGAGTGTAGTTTCAAGCCCAAAATTTTTCTGTAGATTACTTAGATGATATAGAACAGTTCTATGAAGCCCTTTTTCAAAAATTAATTTTCGAAATTTTTAGATAATTTTTAGGCTCTAAAAAGAGGCATAAAATGGGTAATTTAGGGTTAATTATGTAATTAAATGACTAATTTCTGATTTAGTGAATAATTACATGTTTTAGGATGTTAAGATCTGATGGAGTATGATACTTATAGCATTTAGGGTGTTAGATGTAATTATTAGGTTAATTATGTAGTAAATTAGTAATAGAAAAACATAGTAAATTATGAGTTAATTTTGTAAATTAGAATAATTAGGTGTAAAACCTGATTTAGGATGGATTTAGACATTTTGAAATAATAATTGGTGTTTAGAGATGGAAATTAGGGTAATAGAAATATTAGAAATGCATTATGTGCATAATATGCAATAATGCATAATGTGTAATTATTGAAAATATAATAAATAGAAAATATTATAATAAAAATTGATATTTTGAGAATAATAAAAATGCACAATAAATCTGATAGGAAACTTGAATTTATGGAATTATATGAAAAATGTAAAAATTTGTCACATTAGGAGTGAATTCGGTACATTGATATGGATTTAAGTGTACCGAGTAAAATAAACACTGACAAAGGGTAATGATGGTATTTAGGTTATCGGGAAATAATGTGATTAATTTCACATTATGGGTTGAAACTAATTTCTAGGGTTGGAATATAAAACGCTACTTAAAAATCGAACCAAAACCTAATTTAGAAATTGATGCGGAAACCGAGACCGAACCCAAACCTAAACCTAAACCTAAACCTAGAATAATTATAAAAGACTTAATACCTAGATAATTAGGCATATTAAACCGTAAACAAAACCTAACAATAAGCATTCTCGGATAAAACGAACCTATAACAATTATATGAAAAGCTGAAACCACGTTCGTGTTATAGGGATAATCGGCGATGGCCTGAGTAGATCGGACCTCGAGTGAGCGAGCGAGGAGTCGAGGTAAGTTGGGATTAATACGATGCTGTATTTTAGAGGCTTAAGATTATGCTTGGTTGTGCTTGTTAGATAGTTGAATGCGTGCATGTGCTTGATTATGGGTGATGCTATGATTCTGTTTGCTGCTTTAGCACATGTTGTATGAATTGTATGTAATGATTGATCGCTCTAAATTGGACTTAATCAAATGTACGACCAATAATCATAATCGAACATGCATGGCAACCCGTTAGGGGATTTAGGACTCTCCGACCAAATACCGACCCCTTCGGAAGGGATAGCGCAGGATTGCAAAATGGTCCCTTCTTCATCCTCAGTCGAACTAAGTGACAGGAGAGGAGGTTGCGGCGGGGATGAAGACAGTGGTTCGAAGGTAGTCGCGGGAGGAGCAAGGTCTCCATTACACAAGCCTGGGTTTGGTCGTGAGCTGTTGCATTAACGGTAACTCCTCAACCCGGATTAGAGCGGGCGCAATTTCTCTAATCTCACGACGGGCCGGATAACGTCGTGCGATGGCATTTGCTTGCACATGCATTGCATTTAATAAGTGATTGAAAACCTTGTTGTGTGTATGGTATAGTTTTAAGTCCTCCGTCCCTACTTACTGAGCTGTGGTTGCTCACATCCCTATAGACGTCGTGCAGGTGCTGGCTAAGAAGCGGCAAACAAATACTCTGAAGCTAGCAACTGCTGGATCCTGGGGAGTGAGGAAAAACATCGAAGAATCAACACATATTTTACTTTTCATTTCTGATTAATGTAATAACGGAATTATAGTGATTCTATATAACTTTTCTCACTTTCTTAGGTAAATGATTTATTTAAATTACAAATTGTCTACTTCAAAGCGGGTTAGTTGTGGACGCCTTGTGTAGATCAGGTCTAGGATAGCGGTTGTGAGGCCAACTTCTATCTTAGGGTGGTTTACACGGCGGGACTGTTACGACTCTGCCGCTTCGGGGCGTGACACATTACATGTGAGATCTAAGTTCTATAAGACCTAGATACAAAAATTTCTACTTCTTACTCATGATAAAAGAATGATCTTTAATAAAAACTGAAGAAAGGTAGAAAAAATAGATCATGAGTTTGACAAGATGGTTCTTGAACCTTAAAATCTTGATATCTTGATGTACTATGCTCTTTTGAATACTTTGTTCTTGAAAAGCTCTAAAAAAGTTATGCTAGAAATTCTATCTAAAAAAACCCTAAAGAAGCTATATATAGAAGTTGAGAAAAATAAGGGTTGCTGCAAAAAACATGACTGAGGATACGACCATATCCCCTAGTCATGTAACCAACTGTGATCACTACTTTTCTTTTTTTTTCTTTTTTCTTTCATCACTAGGAACAACACAACCAAGGACATGGTGTGTAACTGGCTGTAGTCATTGAAAAATTGCTCCAAAATTACTTGGAAACGATATAGTTATGTCAAACTTCAAATCTTTATAACTCTCATTTTAGCTCCAAATTGAGTTAAACTTGTTTCTATCTTCTTGTTTTCTCATATAGATCATTTCAAAATAAGAAAAAAAAAACAAGATTTTACTTAATTAACTATCAATATCTAAAAATAAACTTAAATTTCAATAGAAAATCATAAAAAGTCACCAAATAAAATATAACTAATTTAGAGCTTATCACTCGCTTTAGGTGCCTTAACCACTGATCACCAATAATGGCTGGTAGTTTGACAACAATAAGTTTTGGGAGTTCTATGAGATGCATAACATAAGGCTCCATTACACATTGGTTGCTCAACCTTAAGCCAATACGCTAGGTTAAGGTGTTCATAAAGATTATCTCCGGTAGCCTAAAGAAAAGGGTGGAATGAGCTAAAGGTTAGTGGATGATTAAACTCCCTAATACACTTTGGGCATATTGTATGACCTGTAGAACATCGATAGGGGAAACCCCCTTCTTCCTTGCCTTTGGATTGGAAGCTATCTTCCTTATCAAGCTCGAGTTGCCTATAAGCAAGGCATAAAATTTTGATGTAAACACCAATCACATTGCCTTCTAAGTGAGCCTTGATACCATTGAGGAGGTATGTGACATTGTACGCACTTGAGTGGTGGCTTATTAACAGTGGTGGCCTAATATGACAACAAGAAAGTAAAGCACAAAGTCTTCAGCTTTAGAGATTTGGTGTATAGAAAATTGGAGGCCACCAGCTTGCATGAAGGATAGGGTAAGCTTGCCCTTAATTGGGAAGATTCAGTGTATGTCAAGGAAGATGTAAGAAAAGAAGTATACAAGCTAGAGACCCTCGATAGGTAGTCTATCCTTAAAGCCTGGATTACAAACAACCTAAGGCCATATTTCAACTAAGCTTTATAATGTACTCGAGACATTTGTAACCACTATCATGATTAATGAAATGACAAGTTCCTTACACTTGTCTAAATTGTCCTTTTTCTTACTGATGTCTTAAGCCACATACTTTTATCCTCAGGTCAATTTTCATCCCCAAGGACATGCCTTAAGTTGGTACCTATAATGACATTATAGGGATTATAGCCTTGAGTTAGTTTCTACATTAATGTGGTAAGCTAGAATCAACTACTAACACAGGTCCTCACTATGCTCTTATCCTCAAGTTGACTTTCATCCTTGAGGATGAGCCTTAAGTTGGTACCTACATTGACATTATAGGGGATTAAGGCCCCAAGTTAGTTTCTATACTAATACTGTGGGCCAATATTAATCATCGATGTAGGTCCTCATTGTGCCCTTATCCTCAAGTAGATTTTCATCCTCAAGGAGATGCTATAAGTTGGTATCAAGACCTTGTTTAGTAAGGAAGGTAGACCTTTCTAGCGAAGTTCGAAGAACGATGCAATTCTAACACACTACCTACTTACCTTCATGTGCAAATCACCTTAATAGCTTTCTCACCTAAAGGTGACGTGTTTACATCCTATGACTATCATAACCACAAGCAAGTAAACTAAAGTTATCAAGCCTAAAACAATAGAGAGAAAGAAGAAAGAGCGAGTTAGATAAAGGATCAAGCGAACAAGTGTAAATAGAATACAGGAATTTTATTAAATGAAGAGATTGTATAAGGCTTTAGGGATTGGCATCCTGACCTTAAGTACATGAAGAAATAAGAGGAGATTACAATAACAGAGGCATGAAGCCTACTCTTAGTCTATTACTTGATACTAGATCTTGACGCCTGCTCTCAACTTTAACTCAACTGTTCACACAAGGTTCCTATTTGAGACAAATTGCTCTTAACTTTAATGGAGCTCGTAGCTTCCATTGGGGTAAACATGACTACATCCTTAAGTTTCAAGTGAGCTGATGACCATGGTCTTCATAACCTTAGAAGCTTCAAAAGCAAGCCCCACTTTAATTAGATGAGTCGACCTTCCATAGGAGCTCATACAAGGTGGGGAAGGTTATTTAGACTAATCTACCCACCCCATATGTGCTACTTATGGAGCAATACAGATGGCTCGAGACTGTCCTACCAATCTCCTCTAGTCTACCTTAGTGGAATGGTCTTATGAGGAGAAAGAGGCCTCCTTTACCGTCATAATCATCATAGAAGCCTTGCTTCCATGAGAACTTGAGAGGTAGCACCTAAAGGCTCTACCCACAACCTTGTGTAGATGAACAGTTTCCTAGGTGAAGCTACCTTAATAAGTGGTAGATGTACACCTAAGGTCTTGCCTTCGCATGAGCACTCTAGACTTAGACGAAGACCTAATCAAGAGGTCTACATGCACCTCTTGGTTGTTACTTAAAGACCACTCCCTACTACTAGGCAACTCTCAACACCTTACGATCACCACTCAAATGAGGACCTTAGAAAACCCAAGGCTCTACTCGTAAGCTCATATGCTCTTTCCCTTACTCTAATCATCTTTAGCTTACTCGTAGTGAGACAAAAAGAAGAATTTGCTCTCAACAAAAGAATGTTGGAATGTGTCTGAAGTAGGGAACAAAGGACCTATGCACCCTTTATAAAGGATGCCTAAGACAACCCTAGCCATCTATGTAGCACCCATCCAACAGTCCAGATCTAATGGTTGCCCAATAGATACCCTTAGAAACTTCAATACGTCGTATGGGCATCAAATGCCTTATAGAATGCACACTAGCCAAGATGATACGGCTGCTAGGCACATTCTCTACCTGATGGTACACTTTACTCAAGAAAGTACATGATGTGTAGGCCTACACACTACTTAATAAAAGTCCATGCGAGCTTACCTATAAATTGCACCTTGCATAACCATCCACAAATAGTTCGAATAGGTAGTCCCTGGATCACCTCGAAACAAACAATCTAGAAGACTTTGGAAAATAGCATGAGATGAGTTACTATCCTTGGTGCTTGAATTGCACCACAATTAGGCAAGTTGAGAGACTTTGAAAAGTGAAAATGGTATAGCTCTGTCCCCAGTGCTTGGTTCACACCTTCAATAAGTAACTTAAGGGACTTAGAAAAATAAGATGACTTGGGTCCATACTCTAATGACGAGAATAACAACATAACAAAAGAAAGAGAACAACAAAAGAGAAGAGCAGAACAAGGACAAGCCAATACGTCAACAGTTCAATTTATTAAATAAGTCACCTTTACATGAAAGAGGGGGGAGATCAGCATCTTGATTCCCTTAAAGGAAAAGAAATGGGCATTCCGCCCAAGTTACATACAAGACTTTACAAAAACAAAAACAAGGCCACCTTAACCTAATTTACCATCGCGTTCTCCTCCTCCTCATTCCTAGGTTCCTCTTCTTCCCCCTCATTTATGACCTTGCTAAAGCTTTCCCTAATAGAACCTTCACCGGATGCCTTACCTCCCTTCTCAGCTGTAGCCTTCAAGTCGTTGAGCTACTCCAAGAAGTTCAAGTTTACCCCTAACAAGTGCTTACAAACTTGATTCCAGCAACTACAAAACCAGACTTGCTGACAGCTTCCTTAACTAAAGGGTTGCTCAGGATCTTGAGGAAGAGCTGCTACTTCACCTTGGGAAATAGGCCTCCTCCATTGAGCAGCTTGGCCTCCCTTTGAGCAAAGTTTGTCTAAGCTCCCTTTGGTTCTTTTGCCTCACTTTCAAGCTTGACCCATAGCTTAGCCACTTCCTCCCTAGAAGCTTTGGCAAAGGATTAGGCTTCTTTCAGGTTGGACTCTAGCTTCTTAGCTCACTACTCGAGCTCTTAATGTTGACATTCTAGATCCCTATATGTAGTCAACAAGTTACTAAGTTGCTTTTACTCTTCCAGCGCATCATAAGGCCTTTCTACTTTATCCCTCACCCTACTCCTCTTAGATCGCTAGTACTCATGATTATGTGTAAGCATATAATCCAACATGTTATACAACTATAAATAAGACAAACATATGAACTCAATCAAGCAAACAATGTACAATAATTGGAGAAAAATCAACAATAATGACTTACCTCATTGTGTCTCTAAAGAAACTTTGCACCTAAACCTAGCCTTAAGCTGACTCATCTACTAGGTAGGCCTACTAGCTAAATCTATAGATGGCTTGAGCTCCTATCATCATTGGGGATATCGATGTCCTAAACCCCAACATCATAGGGGGTTGCCTTTAAGTCCCCCTTCTACTCCTATGCATGAGCTCCTCCTCGTTGAGTGAACCTATGATGCCTCTCTAGGTTGCCCTTTGAACTAGCAACCTCAACCTCTTTAAACCCTTAAGGCTCTACAACTAATATGGCTTCACTGACCCTACCACTAAACTCAACCATCGTAAGGCTTGAGGCTTCCCTACACTTAGTGAAATAGCAATAACTAAGGGAATACCTTCTACAAAAATCTACACCACTTCGAGAATAGTCTATTGCCTAATCCCCTTGTTCTTCTTACTCTTCTTAAAGTAGGGTTACGAGCTTTCCCCTTCCTTCTCTACAGCCACCTGTTTCTTCTTCTTGCTGGCCTTAACTACTTCCTCCATATGCGTAGCTCGGATAGTGAGCAACTTCTACTTAATTTGCTCCAAGGCCACTTGCATAACCGCGAGCACAAACAAAAGCTTAGTATAACAAATAAAAAGGAAGCACTCATACTCACTAAACCAAGAACAAGCAGGCCTAACATCCCTTGCTATAATGGCAATATGATGTAACAGGCCCCCAATTGCCCCATTTCAACAAGAATTAAGAGATACTTATCTTCTTTCTGTAAAGAGGCTAGCCATTGACATACATCCAAACAATGGCTAGCAGGTAGAGTCACTTCTAATTAGCGAGGTCCAACACTTCCTCATTTACCTCATCATCCTCGGCCCTTAAATAGTTAACTAGTGACAAGTAGATTGGCACTGTCTAAGTTGTTGGGAAATTTGGCCTCTCAGGTATCCAAATACGGAAGAAGTGCTCCTTCTAATGGTCCACCTCACTTAAAAGGTTGTCAAACACCTTCAACAGCCTACTTCGGTTTGCAATGTATACTTAACCATCAAGGGCCTTCTTCACTTATAACAAGTGTCTAAATTGATGGGATATAGGCCTTTAAAGAATTTATAAACAAAATAGCTCAAACTTAAGCAGTTACACCTAAGCATTCATGTGTAAGAAGCTTGAAGCAATCTTGAAGTAATTAAAAACTTTGACCAAGAACTCAGAGAATGGTAGCTGTAGCCTTAGCTCAAATGACTTCACATACATGTAAAATGACTACTCATCATCTGGTAGGCCCTCTCAGCCCTTGCGAGCAACTCTACTCACCGTCTAGGTACATTCTTTACTACCCGATTCACTAGCCTTAGTTTTGCCTCATCCTCAACAAAAAGCATGCGAACATATGCCTTATCATTGGAGCTTATAGTGTGTAATGACACCTCATCTTCATTCCCCTCATCATCTAGGCATACATATCCTAAGGTCTCTTAACAACCCAACCCCTCCTCTCTTCCCAAGTGAATAAAACCCTAGGTTTCTTGTTTACCACTGCTATTATTTCAAGGGTAGTAAGGTTACCACCCCCTTTAAGGAGCATCTCCTCATAGTTCTTGTTAATCTCTCTTGAAATGGAAGCACCCGAATACTCAACTCGAGAAGCAAAAGTGTTTCAACAACCATGATCGGTATGAACATAAAGAAAGAAAGATTTAGGAAGTGAGCTCACAAGTTGAAATTTTAGTAAAGTCTCCTCTTGATTGAAAGCAAAAAGTGAAAAAATAAAGCCCCAAGCACTCACTCATATAGGCAAACCCAAGAAGGAGACACATGGTTTTCTCCCCTATGAGGTACGTACCAATTGCAAGGACGTATGCCATATCCCAACCGTTTATGTGTCCCAGTCCATTGATAGATGGCCTAAATTAACACATTCAATCAGATTGTTGACATAGCCATGCACACTAGTGTCCTACATGCATAGTCATTTCTAAGGAGATCACTAATGCACATTACTCTTTCCAAAAATCATCGTGACGCCTTAACAACTCAATGGTTACATCTATCACACCGAGCATCACTGTTCAGTATAACAAGCCTTATTAAATGTATCCTCACCAAGTGACAAACACAAACGCCTTGCCTGAAGCAAAGTTTCCTTCACTTTGAGCTTGCACCCCTAGTAAATCCACTCTTCTTGCATCCTTGATGTTGAGGAGAGTGAAGGGGCAAGGGTTAATACCTAACTTAGGCTTTGCTTGAGGCCCAATTCAAATAAAGATCTCTAAAGGCCCATGTGTAACTAAAAGATTGAGCTCCTCGGCCTCTCTAAGTGTCTTGCCTTGTTTGGGCGCTATTGCCATCCCTGGAAAATTAGCCTATACTTTGAGCACCCAACCTTTGAGGACTCAGTGACTATCTTAGTGAGCAAAGTTTAAGGACTCACCCTACTTTCAAAGACTTAACCAACCATTTCGACTAGATTATAGTGTGGGGGAATCACTCCACCACCAAGTCTAAGCATAAGAAGCAAAGATGCTCCTTGCCTGCGTGAGCTCCCCTTGGGTTATAGCTCACTACTCGAAATACACTTGTAAGACCTTTCTTCTGCCTCCTTAGCCCCTTTTATCTCTAGCATCGACATCTTATCCTAATTCATTAATTGTGGCCTAATATCTATAATAAGACCAATACACCCAACAAACCTTAAAGACGTTAGATCCTCTAGACTACAAACGTGGCTGCTAGCATGGTCATGGCCAACTAACTCCTAAAGCAACCTTGTTAGCTCAACAACGCATATCCCCTAGTAGCAGCTAGTGCAGACAAGCTTCAAGCCAATACGTATCCTATGTAGTTGTACCCTCTATACCATAAATAGTGTAAGAGGCCAATAAATAATAGGATTTAGATCTTGATCCGAAACCTTTCACACTTGACATTAAAAGCCCTACTATACCTAAGTGCCATCCTAGAGGATTAGTGATGCTTAGTTAGCCCTCAATCACCACTCTTTTGTCCTCTTTGCTAACTTAAGCATTGAAGGGCCCTCAAAGACACATTCATAGGGGGCATTTTGCAAGTGATGAGGAGCTACGAGCTCATCTAAACCAAAGCTCGTTAATACCCCACTCAAGGAGTTGAAGCCTAACCCATCTCACCATATCTAGTTGGTTTAACCACAATCAATAGGAAGAAACATAATAATAAAATAACAATTGAACAACAATAGTGATAGAAAAAAGCAATACAGTAATAATTATAATAACAACAACAATAACATGAAAAACTACTATTACATCTAGTATACGAATAAAAATAATAATAGAAAGATCTCATAACTATAAATTGTTCTACTAAAACTCCCATAGTGAACAGTAATGTAAATATTGAAAAGGACACAAAAAGTCATAAAATTCCTATATTCATAATCGATAATAACTGAAACTTTTTAGAAAAGTCCCAATAATCATGAGATGGAAAAGAAAAAAGGAATAGAGAAGAGAATTAGATACTTAGTATGTGTTTTAGCACATATACATATGAAATGGAACAACGAGTCCATGTTTCCCTTCTTATTTGATTCGTATCATATTAGGTCTATCAAGTCCTACAATTGTTGTATCTCATCTTATCATGTCATGTCAAGTTGTTCTAAGTTGTCAATTTTGTTCCAATCATGTTCAGTTTAGAAAAGGTTAGATTTGCCAATTCTATTCATGTAAGTAATTGTTTTAAATGGTATGGAATGTTAGTTCCATAACATCAAAGTAAAAGACGAAGAAAATACCCATTGAATAAAATAAATTGGAAAACGAACAAACTGGTTAGCATACAATCCAACAAATAAGTAAAAGATCACTAATTACAAATGAAACAAATTTCTAAACTACCATACATATGTCTTCAATATCTATCATAACAACCCCCCATAAAGAAAAGTAATGATTACAATAGTGATAAAACTATTTAAGTTGTAAAATAATGTATTAAATTGTAAAATAAGAAACTTAAGGATATGACTTAAATAATTATACCTATAGAACAATGATAGTAAGAATCATCTTTCCCTTCTATCTGGATAGCTAAATGATAAACTACTGCGTAGGAAGCACAAGCTAACTCTGAAGTGACATTAAAAGAAAAGTACTACTATCACCAAATCAAAAGATCATCATCAGAAGGCTAGTAAAAAAGTAAGCAACTTGAAGCTTAAAAGTGTATAAGCAAGAAGGAAAATTAGTTGTTAAGAAATGGATTCAAAGAGAGTCCTAAGAATACTTTAGGGAAAATTTAAGGAGAATAAAGAGAGATCTAAACTCAAAATAGAGAAGCAAAATGAAGATTTTAATATCAAAGAAAGGATTTGCAAAGTATATGGAATGAGGAGATGAAGGAAATCTTAAGGATGGAAGTTAAAAGGATGATAACCCAAAAACGTTAATTTTAGAGAAATACTAGTTATAGTTTGGTGAAATTAGAGAAGTAGTCTAAATGTGCTTGAATCCTTTTGATCAAATATAAATAGGGACTAAGGTAGCAAAAATGTTAGTATAAAAGGGAGAATAAATATAGGTAAGATAATCTAAATTTTATCAAAGTACTATAGTGAAAGATGAGATAAAGGAGAAATTTTAAATAATTTAAGACTTATGAACATTGACAAGAGAATATGTGTATAACATAGAATTATTTCATTAAGAGAGTAATAGCAGCCATGGGTAAGATCTTATGATGAGATGTGTACTTGGAGACCAAAAGGATAAATCTCCAAAGTAAAAATGATAAGGTGTGTTGAGGTCCAAAAGAGAAACATAGAGTGAATGAAAATTTTATAGAAGTACTAGATAAGAAAGCAAATAGTGGAAATTTAGCAAGATAGAGTAATCTTAAAGAGATATTGGAAGGAAATAGTTAATATCAGGGTTAAGAAAAATGCCATTGTAAATGCATAATTCAAGAAGTAGAAATATGGTATGGTGTGGACTAAAAACGTAGATGGAATGAATAGGTGGTAATTGGAGAGGTAAAAGCCATAAGATTTAGAAAATTAAGTATTAATCTTAAGGATAAGCAGGAAGTTAATGAAGTAATAAAGGGAGAATAATGTAGTTAGTTGAGTAAGTAGAAAGTAAACGCTAAGGGAATCTTCATAATGGTTACCATAAAAAATTTAGTTGAAAATTTAAAGAAGTATCAAAGGATTACATAATGGATTAAATTTGTAAATGGAAGTTGCAAGGAAGCATAACCATAAATATTAGATGATTATAACTATTGTAAAGTGGTGAGACTAAAATGTAACATATTTAAATTGGAGTCTTGAGACAAAAAGAATCAAGCTAAAGTAAAAAACCTAAAGATATGGTAAATGGAGAATTTCAAGTAAATAAAGAATCACAAATGACAATCGAAAAACTTGAGGGTAATAGTAATAGTTCCATCAATGATTTTGGAATGGGACGGATAATCATATATGAAAAGGCAATAGCCATATAAGCTAGGGCATATAAAAGCATTTTACATGGACATCAAAGAACACCGAAGAAACAAGCATACAAAGTCACCTTAGAGCTCAAGCAACTTTCAAGAACAAAAGTTCTTAAAGTAGGGTAGAATGTAATACCTTAGCAAAAAAAGGCATAAAATATAAAGAAGGACTTAGTTCAAGCAAGGGCATATTAGTCTACAAAGTTATTAAGTGATGTTGTTTACCCTTACATGCATGAAACCTTAGCCTCATTCTCATTTTCACCTAGGGTTTCCTCTCTCTAGCAAGAGTTTTAGACTCACTAACCTTAAGCTCTATGCACTAACAATAAGTGTGAGACCTATTACTTCCTTCCATTTTTGGTTTTGGTGCACATTTTTAAGAGATCCATACTTTGTTAATGCAAGAAAAAGGGACTTTCAAGCAAACAATGTATTGCAAGTTGTATTTTAGAGAAGGATCTATGGGTAAGTAATGTTTTGATGATTTAATAGGTTCTTATCATGATCTAAAGTATTTTGCATTGATCTATAAAGGTGGAACATTCAAATTCAACCATGAGAACTTAGGTAAGTTGTTGTAACACTTTGGTTTGGGAGTTTTATGTCAAATTTGAATCGTTAGTAATGACCTTTCAAGGTTATGCATTAATTAATTAAAGATTCAAATAGGATTAAGCTAAGGTAATGTATTTCTTCAATTGCAATCTTTTATCTTTTGTAAGACACATGGATTTATATTATTTTAGAGATGTTTTGATGCAACATTTGATAAGCAAATTAGGGGTTTAGGTGAGGACGAGTTTGGAAATTTGGATTAAGGTTTGCATGAAGCATTCTTGGTGAAAAAGGAGGAAGAATTGTGAAGTAGCAACATTACATCGAGAATCATGGGTGCGATTTTAACTGTGACCCTTACTAATGTATTGAGAGTAAGGAAGCACATGGAATTAAACAAATATGTGGTCAAGAGGATTACAACTAAGGTTCAAGGTTGTCGTATAGGTCATGACTATGTTGTTTTAGAAAGAAGGAGAATTACGGTCAAGGATTACGATTGTGATTCTTGAGTATGAACTTGTTTCTTTTTAATAATAAAGGATTATAGGCATGATCCCTAACTGTGATTTCTCCAATTCTTTCCTTTCATTTTCCTAACCTTAGTTTAGTTGTTTCTAACCTAGAGTTCTTATCTTAGGCTATTAAAAAGACCATAGGAAGTTGTAAAATCTTGTTAAGGTGGTTCTATCTTTCATTTTCTTATAGTTTTCTCTTTCAAAACTAGTTATGATTAGATTCTTTTAGTGGTTTCAAGTATGAGATACTTATTTGTTATGGTTGCTAGGCTAGATCATCAAAATGGATTAAATAATTATTTGACCATTGTGTTGCATTTGCTTGGTTGGTCCCAAAGGACTTGAAGGACAGGTGATCTTAAGGTGGCACCTTGATGATCATTGTGTGACGGTGTCTTGAGTAAAGTTTGTAATGGAAATGATCCAAGCATATTTAGGATGTTTCTTGGTTTATATGGTGTTAGGGAGGACCCAACACCAATGCTATATGGTGTGTATGTGTATATATATATATATATATATATTATGTATACCGTAGTCTCGATTACCCCTATGTTGTATGTTGGATTAAAATAAAGATAATCAAATGGCTAGTTGTTACATTTTTGCATTTCGTATTCATGTGTGATTGGAAATTATATGTTCATGCACATGTGCATGCCATATTCCGTATTGGGTTCTAGTTCACTTCATATTAAATTTTTCAATTGCAAGTGCCTGAGTGGAAATTTTGTTGACTTTGGCTAAGAACACCAAGATTACCAAGATAGGGATTAGTGATTAGTATTTTTGCATGAGAATAGTTTTTAAGAGAAGGATTATTAGAATTTATTTCACTATTAGTAATTACTTGTTCAAAATTTTATGAATACTTAATAGTTATATTATTTTATTTGAAGATTAAATTTTATTGAAAATATTTGCAGATTTTAGAAAATGTTAAAGTTTGATGTATCAGTAGATGATAAGAACACGTGTCAGGTTGTAGTGTTATAGGTTTTAGGGCATTACAATATATCATCTAAAAAGAGTAATGTTGAGTTTTCTCATCATTGTTTTGATGATAATAAAAAGTAGTTAGAGATGTTGAACAAGTGTACTAAGTTGGTAGGTTATTAAGTAATATTAAATTCTTATTTAAGGTCTAATTTCATAAATTAGAGACTAAATTAAAGGATCATGACATAATTAAGTTTTAACAAAATAGTACAGTTTAAGTGTTTTATTAGATTTTTAATGGTTTGAATCTTTGGATATATTTGGATAATATATCCAATGTGGTTAACTAAGTTTGACACACATCCATGGGGACTAAGAAGGTTTAATCCAATTATTTTTAAGACATGGTTATTTGGACAAGAATTTTGGCATGTTTGTCAAAAATACTTTTTTCTTAAAAGATAATTAATAGATTTTTCAAGATATTTAAAGCATATTTGTGAAGATGAAAAGAGAATTTCGTGAGAATTTCAAATTAGAAATTAGATTTTATCTTAAGCTCAAATCAAATTGGACATGTGAAGCAAATTTAAGATAAGGATAAATCTTACCAAGTTTGTTGCAGATATTTTTCAAATTTGAATTATTAAATAAAGAAGAATTTGTGTAAATTACAAATTTGAGAATAATTAAAGTTGTTACAAGGTTTATGCATAGAGCATCAACAAGAAAATATCATAAGAGTAAATTCAAATTTCAAGATTTATCAAGCTCAAAGATTTACTCCTGATTTTTAAGAATCCAGATTAGCAAGGGAAGTTCAAATTTTTGAAATATACTATAGAGATTAAAAGTTCAAAGCAAAGATTATGTACAAGAACACATGCAAACTTGATTATACTTTATAGCATCTATAAACTCTACTATTTAATGAGCATGTGATTCAACTGAGAATATTTCTCAATCATTCTCAAGGATCAACCAGATTAAGAACTTAAGTTTATATTTAAAGACGAACTTAGTTTTCCAATTCAAAAGCTTACTATCGATAAAAAATCGAGTACGAGAACAATGTACCTAAAGTTACCTAAAACCCTAAACACTAAAATAATTGAGAACTTGTAACCTTAAGCGATTAATTGAGAATTTAATTTGAATAATTTTGTTCAACTCTAGAAAAAATCATAATTTTATGAGTAATAAATCATAACTTACAAGTTGATTTAATAACTAAACTCTAAAAGAATAATATATAAGACAATCCCCTTATTTTCAATACATAAGCCATGTACATATGAATAAGTGAACCAACCAATCACATTAAATAACTTATCCATTGAAAGTTGGAAGTTGGCATTTATGCATAGAAAAAGACAACAAAGTGAAGCTTATTAAACACACTTCACACATACATACAAATCGGCACCACTCTCTCTTTTTCACTCATCTTTCATTTCCTCTTTCTCACCTCAAATACAAAACAAAAGAGGAAACCTAACCCCCACCAAACCTACGCATTGCCGCCACTTATTTTGCTTCCGTAACTCATGGCACAACATTGTCTTATTGCCATCTTTTACTAACTTCCAAAAGCCATTTTTAGAAACTTTAGAATATCCTCAAAACTTATCTTAATCATCAAGACCTTAGTCATTAAAAGAACTTGCAAGAAGAGGAAGGAAAAATAAGGAGCTAAGAGGACTCTTAGTTGCATAACCACCATTTTTACCCTAGAAGGATAAGTAAGTTTATTTCTTTGTTAAAGTGATTTAGTATGCCATGTTAGGAGACCACATTTTCATAAAGATATTGGCATGAACATAAGGTGATAGAATAGCTAGACCACTTTAAGAAATAAGCTTATGAATCTCTTACATGAAAGTTGGATTATGAGTATGTTGAGTTAGTATCTCGTAGGAAACATATCTAGCACTTAGAATAGGAGTTTGTAAGTTGAGAAAATCATGAAATAAGTATATGGGGATGGAGATAACATGTTGGACGTGAGGAGTTTGTATAGTATATAGATGTTATTTTTTATTTCATGTGATCACATATGCTCAAATCTAGTTTTAGGTAAAGAAAAATCCATTACATGAAACTTTTATAAAAAACCAACTTTTTTGAGATATGAACTATGACATAGAGTTTATAATAAGTAAGAGATCGATCATTTTTGTGTAGTAAATAAGCTATATAATCACCTCATGGAAGAGAACTTGAGTTGGAATATGAGTAGCATAAGTTTATGATCTAATACCTAAACTTAAGGAAGTGACAAAACAAATTGAAAAACCAAGTGTATAACCCTTAAGCCAACTTGACTGGATCTAGAGCCACAAGAAAAGTCACTTAAAAATATAATAAAACTAAGTAAACAAAGTGAAAAGACCAACCAAAGTAAGTATAATAAGTGTATAAAGCCCAAAACTCCTAAAACAAGCTTAAAACTCCAAGTTGGGCCTTCACCAAATTTCTGACCAGCACCTTAATCTATCTATAAAAGTTGTTTTGAGACCCTTAAGAAGCCCACATAATGCTCCCCAAGCCCAACAAAGTGATTATCCTTAGTTTAGATAAAAAAAATAAAAATAAAAAACAAGCTCATTTGACCACTTAAGCCTACATAAAAGTCCAAGAAGATGTTGATAGCACCAAGGCCATAAGGCAAGGATGGGAATTTGACCTTAAAGAGTAATTTAAGAATAAAATAAGATCTTAAGCCCAAGCCCAAAAGATTTCCTAAAATAACAAAAAACCCAACAACCAAACTAAGCCCAAAAGAGTTTCAAAACTTGAAGTCCGTTACTATTCTGATCATTGGATAGATTTACATGCCTTATCTTAAAAATATAACCACACCACGTTAAAGTACACTTGAAAATGATGAAAATTGACTACAAGGTCATAAAAGGTCATAAAAATCGAACTTAAAATGAGAAAGTTATACGTAATTAAAGTTTTAAGTAAAATTGGGAAAAAATACGTAACTAAGTTATAAAGTGTAACTTAAAGAATTTTAGGTTAGCCTTCTAACTTTATCTCAAACTCTTAACTCTATCATATTTGCAATGTTCAAGGGACCTGATTGTTGCAAAAGTCTTACCCTTGTATTACTACGACTAATTCACCATGACCGAGTGAATGATTCTCAATGACTTTAAACTTGATTTTGCTTATAGTGTAGTCACACTTAAATTTATAAAATGAACTTGAATGCTTGTGGGATATGGGAAATACATGTGTACTGTGTTATGACTGAATGACATGACTTGCTAATGAGATAATAAAGGGAATTGTTGTGATAATAGTATGCACGGATTGTATGGAATGATATTTCTTGATCATAATGGAAATTGAACTAATTAAGTATTCGACTAAGAAAATCAATGAGTCATGCATTTCTCATATTTGCATTATAACTATATCGACTACTACCTCACATGGAAGATTGGAAGGGGCTCACAAGAGCGGAGTCTCTTGCTGGGTTTAGGTAAATGTGCAATTTATATTATTGAGTCTCTGTCATGAGCTTTTAAGCTTACTAAGCGCTAGAGGACGCTAACCATTAGTGAAGGGCCTTGTCTTGTGGTTTCTACTTAGGGCGTGTGATGTGAATTGCAAAGGCCACCACACCGCTTGATTTGAGAATTTTGGCTTAAAATTTGAATTTTTGGAAAGGAAAGTGTATCCTCCATATGAGTAATAAAGTTGTATATCTATTACATATTTGTTTGAGTTAAATTGAGCATGATAGTGAAATTGGTATAAAAAGCCAGGTGCTAAGACTCGGTTGATGGTTTATGTCAATTAATTATCTCTAATTTCAACTACATGGGCGTAATTCTGAGGTGCATGCAACTGTTAGGTCACTACATGTATTTCTTAGCATTCTGATTGTTTATGCATTCATATATTATGTATATAAATGATATTGTTTATATGGCATAACGGAGGGATTTACTCACTAAGCGTAAGTTTATACCTTGATAGATTTCTTTTTATGTAGGGCCATCTTTTTGTTCATTCGGGCTGTAAAATGCCCGAGGTGAGTCTCATGTTAAGATGGCGTGTAGATCCAGGTTGAGAAGAGAGAATTTTTGTGTAAATAGTAAATTGTAAATGTATTTACTTAGTTAGATTTCCTTAATTCAATTTGTCTTATAGTTTTGAGTACATTGTAATATTCTTTTGCTATGAAATTTGATAATTCCATACTTTAACTTTAGTATTTTTGTAATTAAATGTTAATTTTAGTCATCCTTCTTGATATTACTTATCTATGGGCCTAATTGTGACATGGAGTGTAAGGAGCCTTGTGTGTTGTATAGAAGGCCTATGTTCAATAAGGGGGTTGATCATAGATCTTTATATGGTACACAACAATCTACTATGACAATGATACCATTAGGTCATGATAGCATCAATCCAACATTCAAATTAAAATCAAACAAGAAAGGAGGTTTAGCTTCCATAATTCAAGAAACATATCATTCAATGGTTCAATCAAAATATTCCTAGAATTTTCAAAATTTGTCAAAGATCTCTACAAGAATTCAACAAAGAAACATTATACTAAGAGACTATATAAACAAAATACTTCAAATTTTCTAGACACACTAATCTACAACTTTCATGTGCGAACTTTACTCTAGAGAAAATCTGGAGACAATCAAAAGTTAAATAAGAGACAACAATGTTAATTTGATTTTCCTATTCTGTTTTCTTTCTAAGCTTAAATTTTGAGGAACATTGTACTTAGTCCTCATATCTCTGTAAATCTCATTCTTGAGTGTTTGAATTATGTGTTAGAAGAGAGTTAACATTATTCTATAGATCTTTGATTAGATAAGGATAGCCTAATTCGACAAAGTAGAAGGATTGTACTTATTTTCTCTCTACATTAAAACATTGAAAGTGAATAGTAGGATGATATCAATGTAGAATATTGAGTCCCCAATAGGTGAGTTGGAAGAGTATAGTAGGCATAAGGCTGAAGCAATATAATTCTTAAGCTTGATCTTTCCAACTCTACTCTTTTTATTTCGTGCATTATTTGGTATACATATATTGTTTCACACCAATCTTAGCAAAGTAATCAAAGGGGATACTCTTAATAATGTTTTGCAAAAAGTTTAAATTTTTATAAGTAACCAATTCATCCCCATCTTGGTTACTTCTGAGACCTACATTTGGTTTAGAGCTTAGCTCTTGATATTTAGAGTTCAAAGATCCATGGCCAAAAACAATATAACAAATCGTGCTCCCTATTTCGATGGTACTAACTTTGCTTTTTGGAAGCATTTTGGAAATGTAAAATGGAAACTTATGTCAAGGCAACTGATTTCGATCCATGGGAAATCATTAAGTTTGGAGACATTAAATTGTAATGGATGGAGATCCAATGCATATAGAGGATGAGAAAAGAAAAATTGAGAAAAATAATTAGGTGAAAAACTGATTATTAATGACAATAGTGCCATCTAAATACTATCTTATTTCTTCTTGCAAGACTACAAAAGATATCTACAATACCTTGAGTGAGACTCACGAAGGAACCACAACAATCAAGGACACTTGGATCAATTCTTTACTTTAACAATATGAATTGTTTAAGTTTCAACCGAGTGAAAAAGTACATGATGTGTTTAATCGATTCACAGCTATAACTATTGAATTGCCTTTGATGAATTGATGATTCTGATCTTATCTAAAAGATGTTAAGGATTTTGCCAACATCCTAGCCTCTTTAGGCCTTTTACCATAAATTTTCCCTCTTTAAGTTGCCAAGACAAAATTTAACTTTTCCAAGATTGGTACAACTATGTCAACCTCTTCAAGTACTCGATACTTCGTTGATCTACCTATTACTTTCCATGTCCAACTTAAGCATCTCACTTGCCTTACAACTATGCCTAAGTTAAAGCCCCAATTCACCAAATCATAGACCAGCTTAGAAGCGCCAAGAGAAGCTCTTTCTGCAACCTTAGCTTATCTTCATTTAGCAATAGCTTGGTCTAAAGCCTCAAGGGTCTCTACAGGTGCTAGCTCTCTTTGTCGAGCTTTTCACCAAAAGAAAGTGGAAGGTAAGTATTGATAAGGCTTTTTTGGTGAATAGGCCTTAAGCTTAAACCAATTAACCCAAGACTTGAGCCTAACTCCAATAGCCCCAATTTTGGTATAGTTTGACCTTATCCATTATAAATAAGGGACAAAACCCCTACATAAGGGGGTCTCGCCCATTTTCCTCTTTCTTTACTCCTATACAGTTTTATTCTTATAGCATGAAGGCTGATTTAGGCATCGGAATAGCTGCACCACAGTACTCTCTAGCACACCCCGTAGCCCTTTTTTATTTTGCAAATGTTAGTATACAAAATGAAATTTGACTATTAACATAATCAATACATCATAAATAAAACTTAAGAGTCCCCATACGACACATAAACCCCATTAACACAGAGAACATAGATTACTTACATCCTGATTCTCATATCTTAAGTACTCCACCAACTTATGGTAAGTAAACATATTAATTTGTGAAGCTTCTAAACTAGGTTATAAGCAGGGAACTCCAACTTAGAAGAGAGGTGTAAATATCATACGGGAAAAAGATACAACCCCATAGACAGATGTTAGAGGTTGAAAACAACATGTGAGACTTAATTAATGTTGCACTTGTTCAACAAGATAACTTAGGGACTATTAGGTCATTCATTAATATGATGACTGTAGTAGAGTGTAAGAAGAAAAATACGTTGGATGACCTAAGTGTCCACGAAAAAGTTGATTAGAGACATGGTCCACTAGGGATTGAAATGGAATCGATTATGCACCTATTTCAGAATTCTTGTAGCATTAATCTAGTACTAGTGGAAAAGAATCTTTGTAAAAAATGTTTAGGATAAAGACAAAATGTTAAGCTTATAGATATGGGGTTTGGGATAAAGACAAAATGTTTGGTCCTAATAAAAAATCAAAGACTCCAAAAAGGCTTTAGATCTTTTTGCTAAAGGAAAGATATCCTTCAATTGAATTGTTCAAAATGAAAGGAGGCAAATCCAAATCTAAACACTTATCTAAACGTATGTGAGAGTTGAGTGGCAATCGAGTGATGAAATAAACTCATTATTCCTTACAAGAGCTTTGTTTTACATATGATACATCAGTTAAAATGATAAAGGTATGACAACTCATTTGACCATTTTTAAGGGAATATTTTCAAATTTAACCTTATCAAGAACCATCTTATAGTGGGGAAAATGGGTGGTTGGGATTATTGAATCGAAGAAAGTGATTGCCATTGCCTGGTCATTCTTCTTTAAAATGAAGAACTTTTATCCTTAAACCCATACACATTTAATCACCTACATTCTTCAAATAAGTAATTAGGAAAATAGGAAAAGGTCATTTCTTGTGCAAATAATAAGTAAGGTAAAAAACAATATTCAAACAAGAAATTGGGAAGGAAAGATAAGCGACAAAAACAAAGTAAAAGGAAAAGAGAGAAAAAAAAAGGAGCAAAAAGCCGGGGGGTGGGGGGGTGGGGTAAGGGAGGGGGAGAGAAAGAAATTAAGCCGCTAGCTAATAAAATGATGATTGAAGTTTCTAAATAAAACAAAATTGCCAAATTTCTCAAAGCCCATGAAGGCCTAGTCATTTCAAAAGCTTAAGACTTAGGCTAATGATATTTCAAACACATTGAGCCTAAACAATGTGATCTTTCCTTAACACACTAAGTGCATAGTTTGAAAGTTTACATCTACAAGCCTACATATAACTCCTCTTCAAGATGCTCCTTTGGTTAAAGGATTGGAAGTGAATTTCCTAGTTGACATTTACATGTGAAACTAAGATAATCATAACTTGGTCTTTCCTAAGGGTTCCTTACTTAGAAACTCGTCATAATTGACAAAACTAATTATTTCAAGAACTCTTAATCAAAAGTCTACATTTCAATCGATAAAAATAACTAATAGATTGACTAAGAATGTATCACTTATGAGATAGATCATAATTCAAGGAATTATAGTCTTCATTGAAAATAAACCATAGTAGAGTATGAGGAAATCCTCTTTGATTAAAAAATTCAATAAATGTACTCTTTCTCCAAATAGAGAATAAAGTCTTACAAATCAAAGCTTAGTACAAGAATGAACCATTGAGGTGAAAATGATTCTCTAAGGACATAGGAGGTAAAAGAAGTAGGCTAAAAGTCTTAGAAGGTCTAGCAAATGACTAAAATGTAGGTCGACCTCTCGACTCATGATCAATCTAAGGTAACTCTAGTCTTGGCATCGAAAAACTACCTATGGTGGGATTGACTTTGGCCTTCCTTAGACCTCTTGGAGAATGGGTTGAGAGCTCAATTCTTGTACTGTAGTTAGACCCTTAACATCCATGCCATAAGGACCTTGGACCTCGATAATCCATTTGAGAAGTTTAGACCTCAGGCTTCAAGGAGCACCCTAGCCTTATTACCCTATGGAAACAACCAAGGTGCTACGTTACCTTCCAGAATCAGACGATATCTACGTAAAAGATACATTTGCTTATTTAGGTAGTATACTTGTCCATCTAAGGTTCCCTCCATAAAGCTTATAAATAGGGATCAAGCCCTATAAGTAGATAATTTATAGAAATACGGACGAGCCCTCTCATTTTCTTACTTTCTCCTTAATCCCATAAATTTACTTACTTAAGCATAGGAATGGCCGCATCAAACAATCCTTTGACACCCACTACTTATGTTCTCTCTTGTAAAATTAGGCCTACTCAGGCCTATCATTACAAAAAATTCAATCTCTAGTTACCAAATTAATCGCTACCAATATATTATAGTAACAACATATTAATTTTGGCTACCAAATTAATCATTGGTTACAAATATGTTGGAGTAAAATTTTAGAAGTGGAGGGAACCTCTTTTGGCTACCAGATTAACAATTTGGTGGCTAAATATAATACAATTAACTGTAAAATTTCAAAGTTGGTAGCCAAAAGCCTTTCATTTAAAAAAAAAATTAAATCACTAAAGATATTGCTACTAAAATAAAATGGTCTAAAAAGCTCCTTTGGTTACTAATTTTATAGCATATTTAATATGTGGAATGGACTCTAAATAGAATCATAATCCCTAATTCTATTTTCTTTGCCACTTTTATTAGTGCTTTCATAAATCAAAATTGCAATTTTATTCCACTCTCATAAATGGATAATTACGTAAATAAACTTAAAATCTTACCGTTGTTGAAGTCTTGCAAAAGACGATAATGACTCTAGACAAAAAGGTAAAAAAGAAAGAAAGAACAACATTGACACTAAAGTTTACAAGTATGAAACCTAATTTGTAATCCTTATAACTTGAAATACATGTAAAGATTTCTTTCATAGTCAATTTATCTTTATATCTCTCTCTTTCTCTCTCTCTCTCTCTCTCTCTCTCTCTCTCTCTCTCTCTATATATATATATATAGAGAGAGAGAGAGAGAGAGAGAGAG
>JAMXBB010000008.1:76840179-77080353 GCA_024138015.1 Lumnitzera littorea
TTTTTTTTTTTTTTGGTTGCTTTTGTTTAATTCATTCGATTGTTATTAATATGTGGAAAGGAAGTATGCGTGACAAATACTCTTTCCTTCTTTCTTATTATGCAAAATGTTGCAATTTAAATTTCCTATATATGGTCTTTAAGGTATTTGGCAAAGAGCTATCGTTTGGACATTGTTCCATATTAGATTATGCCTCTTTATGTTTTGTTCCACTTGAAGGAGATAGGGGAAGCAAGAACAATCAGTGCTTACTGGTGCTTTGGTGTGCTAAATGTCCTTGATATTTGATTAGAACCTTTAATGCAGCAAAGCAACAAGAAGTAATTCAATCCTTATCCAAATTATGATGCTTTCTAGCTTAGACAGTAATGTATGCTTCTTTTTCCATGGTTTAGTACTGCACGTGTTCTACAATGTTATAATTAGCTACTCAATGCTGGATATATTTTACTTATTGCCACTAAATATGATAATTTTGTAAGAACATGCACTGAGGGAAGAAATTATTATGGTGTTTGGCATGATTCGCATCTTACTCATTTGTCTTTCCTTTTATATGATTTTTCTCCAAAGCCATCCTGTAGCCTCTGCTTTCAGGAACAAGAGCTTTCCATACCTGGCTGAACTTTCTATGATATACGGTAAAGACCATGCCGCTGGACAAGATGCACAAACAGCTGCGGATGTAATTGAGGAGATCAAATGTGAACAGGCACAGCCACAGGACATTAAAGAAGACACACTACCAATTGGAGAAGAGGAGGAGCCATCTATCTGCAACAATGCAACACGGGCCAATTTAAAGAGAAAAAGGAGTATACGTGCTAACGAGGGAATGATCGATATTGTTAGGTGTTTTAAGGAAGGGATGAAGGACATGAAGACCTCCGTGCAAGATCTAGTGCACACTCTGGCAACGGATAAGGCCACAATGAACATGGCTCAATTGAGGAGGTTTCTTGGTGGCATTGAAGGCCTCAGCCAAGCAGAAATCTATGATACACTTGACAAACTTCCTGAAAAGCCATATAAGGCCGAGGTACTTTATGAACTGCCACCCAATGAGCACTAGGACTAGGTCCGAATGCTTTTGGAGTGTGTAGCAAGTTAAGGAAATGCTTATGGATTGACTATTTTTTGGGTTGGTTGTTAATTTATTAACTTTTATACATCTACAATGAAATTATGATGCTGTGTCTTTTGGAAACGTGTGGTATTTGAAGTCTTTTTTGGACAGGACAATGTGTTGGTTCCTTTTGTAAGGTTTGATTCTACATCAGAATGCACCTGAATCAATTTTTGAAGCATAAAGGAGACCTTTTCTGCTAAGGAGGGCTTAGTGAGCTGGACTAAGCTAGTATGCTTATTTTGCTAGTAAAATGTGAATGTGTATATGCTTAGCATCGTATGTCAAATGTAGACTAATTCCTAAATTGTTGTGTTATAGTGTAATTATCAAGCTTTGTCATTATGAACATATTTTGTATGGAACCTCCAGGTCATGTAATTTACACACATTTGAATCTTACTATAAATGTTTACTACCTATTCTATTTGAAGTGTGCAAGAACTGGAATGACCTGACTGAATATGATTCATTTATTCATGGCGGCTGTCATACTATGGAAGCTGATATACTACTTCACAATAAGGAAAAGGCTCAACAGCATAAATATAAGGGGAATTTCTTCCAATTATTATTTCGAATGTAAAATTGCATCAAAAGCTCACATTACTTATTATCCCATTGCAGGAGTTGTTTTATGTAACTGTTGAAGATGGAGATGACTATATGCCTGAACAATCTTCGTTTGGTGTCACTTCTCTTAACAGGGAGCATGGTTTGTATTTTAAATCCCATCTACCATTATAAAAAATGCAACTACAATGTTATTATTTGCCAATAGGATCAACATAGCTAGTAAAAGCATTGATTTCTATCCTGTTCTCACTTGGATAATTGTATAACAAACTGAAACACACATGATGGTAGATCTTAGTAGTAGAGAACCTTGCAAATTGTTTGGTTTAGATCATCATACCTCTTCATTAGATATAAGTGGTGACTTTCTTTCACCTATTCAAATAATCAATCTTGTTTACTGCTTTCCTATTGTATTATTATTGAATGAACAGAAATGCCTGGAGAGTTTGCCTATCTTTTGCTGTTCAAGCTTAACTATCAATTTGATTTACTGCCTTCTCATAAATATAAGTATATTGAAAGACATGGGTTGGTGTATTGACAGATGACTACGACATGATTAATAGTATGTGTCCATTCATCAGTTTGATTTGATACTTCTTCTTCTTCTTTTTTTCCTTGTTTGGTTTCAATTGCCTTAGGTGTGGAGTCCCTGAAAGTTACTTTTATACTTAAAAGTGATGTGTACGAAGGAAGAGTTGATGCCTTCAATTGGCACCATTGTTCCTTCTCCTTCACTTCTTCCAATTGTTGTATGGCAATCAGAGTCCACCCTTCAAAATATTGCCAAGATTTTTGTTGATGCCCCATTTACACCATCCTCAAATGCAAACATTGACAATCCTTTCAATTTCTTTAATGATTCACTTCTTGTCTCCAAGACACAATTAATCTCCATTTCTGATGATGGGAAAGTGTAGAACTAGCTTTTATCTGTTGAGGGGGCTCTGGAGGCACAAAAAGAAAATAGTTGCACTGATAATCTGACTAATGTTGATCATTTATCACTTACAGAAAACAAAGCTGAAAGCATTGACTCTTTAAACGGTGGTGCTGCACCTGAAGGATTTAAGGAATTAGAAAATACATGTGGCAACATGAGTCGAAGCACAAAGTCATCTTCTAATGATGCTGACATCTCATTCAAGGTTGGTAAAAGAAAGTAGCTTTTGCATAGGCCAATGACTTGACAATAGCAAATAGATTGAGCATGGTTAAATGGATATCCATAAGCAAAACTTTTATAGTTGTCTATTCTCTCTAATGATTTAGGTGCTGAGTTCTTAGCTAGATTTGTATAATTGTATGTTGGACCATAGTGGTTCAACAGTTTGTTTGTGCGAAGTCTTATCTCTATAACTTGATATATTTGCATATATTATTCTCTTGTTTTCTCTAATAACATAAGCATCAAATTCACTGTACTTATAATTGGAGACTGGGATTGCTTTTTCAATGTGCTAGTCAATAATTATGTTATTTATAGGATACTTAATATGATATATTGTACAATGATTATTGTGGATGATCTAATTTCTCTGCACTTTTGAATCCCTATTGTAGATAAGTTTGGTTGGACAGCTTCAGCTTCTTTCATCAATGGTATCTATGTTATCTGTCCCATCTCCATCTTTAATTGCCACTTTAGCACGTGAGTTGCATCTTGCAAATATTCAATATTGTTATTTACTCTTCCTACACTTTGAAACCTAGAAAATGGTTGTGTGTTGTATATCCATCTCGTTGCAATTATCGAAAGTTTATTGTATATGGCACTAATTGATCTGCATTCATCTACAAATGAAAGGATGTTTTCTATTCATCAAACTTCTGATAAGTAGAAGCTAGAAAATTTAGAAAAATCACATACCTAACCTATAGCATACAAAATAAATAGAAACCTAAACTCTCAGTGAACATGATTCACCTTCTTTTAGGTTAAAATTTTATCTGTCTTGATGTAGCTTTATAAGTTTATTATCTAAATATATATCTATTTCTTTATCCATGAAGGTGGGGGAATCAGTCTGGCTGTGGCTATTCTACTGGTTGTTGTGGGAACTCAAAGTGGCAATGTTGATGTCATTGATGTTTCTGCCAATGCTGTTGCAGCAAGTTTTTCAATTCATAGTGGCACTATTAAGGGATTAAGATGGCTTGGAAAATCTAGGCTTGTTTCATTTTCTTACAACCAATTACAGTCATTGGTGTTTTTGTATTGGTAGAAGCCAGTTCATTACCTTTTTATTTTTCCATGCTTCTTTCCTCATATATGTCTTGCCATAATATTTGCTATATGCATATTGCCTCTACCTAATGCAATTTTTGGGATAAAGTTGGGTTGAGGATTAGAAGTTTATTGTTAGATGTCTCCTCATCATCATGACCCTCATTTGCAGCACATACTTTATAAATTCAGGTAAATGAGAAAACTGGAGGCTACAACAACAGGCTTGTTGTCACATGTCTTAGAAGTGGCCTTAACAAACCATTTCAGGTTTTACAAAAGCCAAAACGTGCTCCCATAAGAGATTTACGTGCTTCTTCATCAGGAAGGTTTTACTTCTAACTTTGTTGCTGCACTAAATTTTGTTTTCCATGGGGTTTGATTGAACTTGGGTTATTATTTGAACACATAGATGGTGCAAGCATTGATTTCTGTCCTGTTCTCACTTTCCACATCTTAAACCCCATTACTTATCTTCTTTGGTTTTCCCTGCATGTTGATAGTTTGAATGCTTTTGCAATTTATAGGTTTGTCAAATATAGGAGAGTTGTTATTTTTTATTATATGTATATATATATATATATTTACATATATATTATGCTTACTTAAGTGATGATTGATTTGTTTTAATTATAGGATTTGTAGTGCAAAAATTCAGTTTCACAATTGCTGGTGCTTAGCAAATGACAAACCTATTTGAAAGTTACTCAGAGAACATATAATTATCATGTCTACTATGGTGGGTTACGATGAGAGGATAGTAGGAACAATTCTTCAACTGATTCTTGGTGATAATAAGGGAAACGATCAAAGATCATACTTGATTGTTAGATTGTATTATTATAATGAGTTATATATGATTATCATCTTTACATGGTAGGCTGTGTTGAGAGGATGCCAAAAACACTTTTGAGCTGCTTATGTCACATGGCTGCCAGTAGTGCTTGAATGTAGTCAGTTAAAGGTTTCAGTTACTAATGCAGGTGTGTTTAAGGAATTTGCACTTCAGTTTTTAGTGCATTCAAAGTGTATTCACCCTATGTAATGAAAAATTTTTAGCAATCAAATATGTATCAGTGATTGATTTATCTCAAGTGGAACGAGAAGAAGACATGAGCTTTTGGATAAACTTATTTGATATACTATCCTTTAGGGATATGGTTTTCCATTGATTTGTATACTTTTGACAAAAAGGATAAAGTTTTTCCATATTTACTATTAACCACCAGCATTGTAAATCTCAACCACATGGCAATGGCACATGCCATTATATTCTTACATGTATAATTCCATTTCTGCAGCTGTTTCTAACATTTTAGCTTCTCACGAACGATCCACTTTAATTGAGTAATGGCTCAAATTGTGAGTGTCTACCAAAGACAATGGAGCCATTACATGGAAAAGCTTTATGTGATTTATTTTTTTGTTTCATAATTGATCATGGTTAATAAAATGTTTTATTTGTGTTATTTGGAAGCATGCATAATAGGCTTAAAAGACTTGTTAGCATTAGTGGAAGCTTAACCACTTATTAAAATATAGTTATGATTAATCATTACATATCAGTTGGATAGCAGGGCAAGTGTTCCTCGTAAGAGGAAGAGACATTCGTTGTTGTACTTCAATTGACATTCATTTGTTACTATTATGCAATTAGTATGTATGAAGTTTGGAAAAATGTCCTAAAAAACAACCAACACCTCATGCCATTTGTTCAATGAATTAATGTAGGTGGTTATGATTATATATTGGTTTAAATCATTTTTCAGGATGATTGTAACAGTTGAAAAGGATGCAAAACAAGATGAAGTTGTGCTTCCCATGATGCCAAAAACATTTAAAAAAATTGTTTCGATTTCCTTAAATAAGATTCTACCCATTAATGCTAAACTACTTAGGCAACATTGATAGATGCACAAATTAAGAAAAGACTAGAGACATGATTTAACATAGCATAGACATGCTTAAACATATAGTGATCTTCACCATATGGCGTGTTGGATAATTGGTGTAATTTACTAGTAATATTAATAAGATATACTGCATATGGTAAATTACAGCACATAATGCTTACAATTATGGATTAAGCCAAACATAAAGTAATTTAGTACTTGATATGGCGAAATATGTGCATATTGTACACTATATATTATTAAATTCATTAGGGATTGGTGAAATTCGTTGAGACTTCGTATGATATATAATAGATATGTCTGATACAACATGCTATAAGAATGTATTCCTTATTCTGAAAGAATATGCTATAGAATTAGGATGAGTAGATGGAGCAACACTTCTATGTCTATAGGCTAGTGTTACGAAACTCGAAGTAAAGAAGCTTCAACCATCGTGAGTAAAGTATTGAAAGTGTACTTGAAATTTGCAATTTATTTAGAAGTAAATAGCCTCTCGTAGTGGAAGCAAAACCAAGCTAGTTAAAATAACTTTTTTCATATTACTTCGATCATGATTTTAGCTTCTTCGATTAAATACATTAGTAACAGCAAGTTTGTAAGTATAATTCGCCCTTAAAACACATCTAACCCTTGTGATTGGTTTACAAAACCATGATTTTAAACATGTAGATGTCAATACAAAATATTTCATCAATACATATCCATACACATCTCCTCCTTACATTTAGGCAACTATACAACATTGTTCACTAGCTCTAGAGACGAACAACTCATGCTAGTAACCTTTCTCTATCTTTAGACTCTTGCAATGCACACTCCAATTACATGATCCTCTCCATATGCTTCATTTTAATTACCTCTTTTTCATGCTCAAATCTCTCGATCCATCATAACACCTTTCTTCCAAAGTCTAATCCATAGTGATACATTGGAGGGTTTGCCCATTGAAAGAAATTGCATCCATCTCTTGCCTATGTATTAGAGAAACATAGGGTAAGTGCAACTAAAAAAACAAATTTACATCATAAGAATGGGTAGGAATATATCCATACCCAAAATTTAGGACATCCACAAAATCTTCTTTCGAATGAAACCTCTTTCCATGATGACACTACCGTGGTTCGTTCTCCACAACTATAATATATAGTTGTCTCTTTAGAATGCAAAGTATTTATTGAATTTGAGCAAGTAGACATGTAAGTCACTTCAGAATAACACAGTGAAGGGGTAAACAACACATGTTCACACAATTGGAAATATCCTCAAAATTGAGATCAAACATGTTTTCTTAAGCTAATCTAAGTGGAACAAGCAAATATGAACAAAAGAGGCAAGGCAACAACTCTTGTTGGAGTCATGGAGCAATAAAAAGATATATGAAGTAAAGTTCAACCCATAATCTAGCTATTAAGACAAATGCTTCACATTTGATAAGTTAATTGCAAGGTTAGATGATAGTGTTTTTTTTTTAGGACTTGGTTATGTATTTCTACTATCATATCTTCCACATGGATTTGATAGATATGATAAATGTTAGTAAACACCAACTATAACAACTTCTTACTTTGAAACTTTATAGCATAAAGGGGAAGGGGTCGTGGGTTTGAAAGTCGTAAAATGGTTGCTTTTGTTAAATTGAGACATCGATTCATGACATATAGAAGGTAAGAACAATCATGATCATTATTGGAATAATAAAGTTAATACGGGGAATAATTTCAAGCATCTAATAATTCAGCAATAACAATTGTTGGTCAGTATCCAAATCGATCTCAATGTAACAACTATTGGTGTTGAAAGTGTCCGTATTTGCAATTCAAAAGGATGTCCTTTCATGCCTTCATCAAAATATATATATGGACATTTGCTTAATCTAATCTATCCCATTGGAAGATTAGCGTTGATGCCACTAGACTGTAACAGTTAATATTCTTAACAATTCGATTATAGCTTTAAAGAGCTAAAATCGCAATTCTATCCTAACTTATTCATGAATAACTATATAAATATCTCTTAATTGTATGTGTATGTATGTGAATATATATATATTACAACTTTAAAGAGCTAAAATTGCGATTCTATCCCAATTTATTCATGAATAACTATATAAATGTCTCTTAACTGTATGTGTATATATATATATTACAACTTTAAAGAGCTAAAATCGCGATTCTATCCCGACTTATTCATGAATAATTATATAAATGTCTCTTAACTATATGTGTGTATGTGTGTGTGTGTGTATATATATATATATAGACACACATACAGTTAAGAGACATTTATATAATTCTCCTTAAGAATAAAGATATCATGGATATTAAAAAATAGAAAAGAAGTAGAGAAGAAAGAATGGTGGCTGGAAACAGAATGCTAATATTGGAGTCATTGCTGTATTTCTGGGTTAATGTGATGTGGAAGCTCTTTTACAGGAGAGATCTTGCTTCTACATTTAAGAATGAAGACCACCATGAATCAGGGAATTTATAGACCTTTTATCATTATGGTTTTCTTTACTGTGAATGCATGGCTACAAGTTAATTATATGACTTCATGAATCCCACCACAAAAAATACATAGTTTGTAAATACTAATAAAGTTTCAACATATGTAATGCAAAACATAGAAGATATTTATTTTATAAAATACTGTTAACTATCATGTATGTGAAAATTTTACTGCTACTTATATGTTTTATGTACATATATATGACATGAACACCTAATTTTTGTTGATGATTAAATAGCGAATAAGAATTTAATAAAAATTTAGTATGTGTTACTTCTTACTAAACCACTCATGAATTTTTTTTAGGGTAATATGTTATAATATATAATTTTGATATCTTTTGCTATTTTCACCCTTTCATTATTAATAACATTTTGTAATACATTATTCTATTTATAATTTTTATTCTTATCACTTACGCCATTCTCATTACCAGTAGTTGGTCATTCTTTTTGTTCTTTAATAGTGTAATCAAGATTATATAATAGATAAAAAGAGCTACGATTGCTATATGGATTAATATAAGATGATGTAAGACTTGCTGTTTGTAAAGAGTTCAACTATTCTCAATGATATAGTATTTCATAAATAAAAGTAGGACTGCAAACAATCATATAAAACCAATAGTTTAAATTAAATCATAACAATCAGACCATATTTAAAATTATGAATCTATATTAAAGGTATGTTTTTTTCAATAAATTTCTACTATTTTATAAATATGCATTTACTTCAATGAAAAATTTGCACCAGGCACCAAATTGCTAGTTCACATTTTTTATTTAGGTTGCTACACTCTTTACCATTTCAAACAACATATTAAAGTCGGAAAACCCTTCTTGTTGAAGGTTATCCCAATAAAACATTCCTCAACAAAACTTTGCCGATGTACAAATTTCTCTCATTACCACCACATGGTGATCATAGGCAAGCATCTTCCTGCATTAATTCTATTACACACCACACATCCACTTTACCCTTGAAGATTTATGCTTGTTGAAGTTCTTAATATCATGTACTAGAGGAAAACATTTTTCAGAAAGACATCTCTTTGAGTTTCTCCTGATCACACTTTAAGCTACTATAACGAAACGACTTTCTCAAACAGTTGTTTTAGGCTAATCAATATAAACTAACTACATATCAGACCCATTGACATTATCACTACATATATTTGACAAATTATCACAATATCAACATGCTAATCAGCCTCGAATCCTTCTTGATCGATTTTCTCCTCCCCACACCATTAATTACCAGGGACTGCAAAAAGAACTACGGCAACAAATAGTATATTTTCCTAAAACAGAATCAATCTGCCCTTCTGTGGTAGATCCAAAGAAACTAATTAAGGTAGTATCAAAATAACCCACCTTTGCAATCTAATTAAAATAAAAATTGAAAAAAAAAAAAAGAAGAAAAATCTTAAATGACAATTCATTGTAATCTATTACTATGGTGAAGATGATGCAGAAGAAAATTCAGAAAGAGGATGAAGATTTCGATGAAGATGATGATGGTAGTTATGATAACTATTACTATGGATCTCATTCCCTTCTAATCCACCATCTAGGGTTGATACACACTCAATCTTGTCCATATCCATCCCCTAAAACTTCAAAGATTGAAACTTTATACAAAAATACAAAATGACCCACCAATAATTACGACCCATATAATCAAAATCTTATGGAAAGATAAAAAATTTTACTCCAACGTTTGAAACTATAAACAAGAACATAAATACCCACTAACAATCACAACAAATTCGAACTAATATCTCATTGAAATATTGATTTTGTTTTACTCGAAAATTGAAATTGTAAACAAAAATAAAAATACTCACCTGGATTGTTTGGCATGAGACGATGCGACATCCTACTCCTGCAGAGATGACTTCTTTCACTGATGTCTTCTTAAAATCGTTGTGGAATGCTCCCTTTGCGGTTAGATTCAAACATTTTCAGCATAGATTAGGTTGGGTATTGAATGTAGGAAATGCAAGGGCTTGTAGGGTTTGAACTTTTTTGGCATTGGTATAAGAAACGTAAGTAATGAAACTTCTTATTTCACTTGGGTTCTTTTTTGTTTTTTTAGCAAGGGCATTTTAGGTATTTTCTATTTTATTTATTTTTTATTTGATATTAGATTCGTCCAAAATGAATAATGAATACTGTAATTGTAATTCAATTACACTCAATTAAACAACATAAATCTATTTCTCTCTTATTACACTTCTATTACATTCTTAAATAATTATGATTTCATTCTCTTTTCGTTCTATTCTACCAATTGAACATGTCATAAGGAATTTAGGAGTTATTTGGACATTAATCATTTCTTGTGGGTTTTCATTGTAAGGAATCATTGGTGTTCGATTATTTTTGAGAGGCATTGATAATGATGACTCATCCTTGATTATTAATGGGATATTTTGTGTTTTGATGTTGTTGAACTATGACCGAACATTAGTTAGGCTTTTTTTCTAAGGTTCTTTCCCCTTTCTTCTATTTTTCTTGGGAGGCATTTTCCTACAGAAAGTCACGAATAAGAAAGTTAGAGAGAAAATTATAAGATTCATTTACATACCCAATTTCAAAATAAAAAATAGATAAAATTACTTGCCATCTAGCAAAAATCTATTTTGAAGCAACATTTTGGATAATTTTTAATAAAACATTTTTAGTAGTCTTACAATCAATTCTTAAAAGAAATTTTTTAAAAAAATTGCCAAAATTTCCTTTTTGATTATAGATTAATTTTTCTAGTATTCATTCCAATATTTAGAAATAAATTGAACAACATTTTCTTTATCATTTTGTTTTTATTTAAGGATCCCACCGAATCCAATGTTAGATGCATTTGTCTCTACTATTTTATATAGAGATGGGTCTACAATATGGAGATATGGAATTCCCTTAATCTTTTCTTTAATTTGTTTAACAACATTAGTGTGACATTTAGACCATTGTGGGGGATTCTTTTTTAATCTTTGATAAAGTGGTTTACACAACATATTAAGATTAGGAAAGAAATCCAAGATATAATTTAAACTTCCTAAAAATTTTTGGAATTGGGTTTTGTTCTTGATTTCATTAGAAAATTTAGATGCAAATTCAATTGATCTTTCAATTGGGATTATGGTTCCATTATGTATGCAAAACCTTAAGAATTTAATTCTAATTTGGAATAAAGAAATCTTAAAGGGCGATATAGCTATATCATTTTCTCTTACAACATTGATAAAAATCTTAACATATTTGAAATGTTCTATATTAGATGAGAATATTAAGACATTATTAATGTAAATTATTATGAAATTTGAATAATCATTAAAAATTTCATTCATTATCTTTTAAAATTCAGAGAGAGCATTCCTTAGCCTAAAAAGCATTACATTATATTCAAACTGACCAAAAGGGAACAATGAATACAATTTTGTACCTATCGGATTCTTCAATTTGAATTTGCCAAAATTCAAATTTCATATCAAACTTTGAAAATATTTTAGCATTGTGGGGTCTATTAAGTAAATCTCTTTTTTTAGGTATTGAATACCTAATCCATTTTAAAGTATTGTTAAGAGGTTTATAGTTAATTACTAACCTTGTTACACCTATTTTTATTTCGGTATTTTTATTGACATAAAATGTAGAATAACTTTAAGGAGATTTGCTCTTGCTAATTAATTTTTTATTAAGTAAATCATTAATTTCATTTTTACAATGATTAATGACATCATTATTCATTTGGGAAGGTTTGGCTTTCGTAGGGGTATTTTTCCCATTAAAATCATTTTTATATGATAAATCAATAATATGTGATTTACAATCCCAAAAAGTATTAAGCAGAGTTGAACATATTGAATTTTTTATTTCTAATTACAAATTAAAAGTTCTTTTTTTTTTTTTCAAATTGTCATTTAAAAGTTGAGTTTCAATTTTCTTAAACTCAAGATCATTTCTAAAATTGAATTCTATTTTAATTCAATAAGATATTTGGTTTAAAGTTTTGAGACAAAATTGAAAATAATTTTCTTTTTGAAATAACTTGTCTTAATACCTTTGTCATTTACAAAGAATGGTTAGATTAAATTAATAAAAGATATTTCTAAAATAACATTTTGCTTCAAATTCTTAATAAGAATAAAAGTAGTCATATAGGAAACATTTTCTTTTATAATTTTAGCATTAGATAATTTAAACTTGATTTGCAATTTGCTACCTAATGCAAATTTTAGAGATTGAGTTGTTTTTTCAAAATATTTCATTTGAATTAACCCTTCTCTAATACAATTCAAATTAGCATCAGTATCAAATAGTGTAGCGGTTTTCACAATAAATTCACTGTAAGGGACTTGAACCATTATGATTTCTAAAGTCAACAAATTTTCCTCTTATTATAAATTTCATTGTTGTCAGTAATTCTAATTGTGACATTAATTATCCATTTTCTTATGGTTATCTCCACAAGCTATAAAAGGTAATCAAAATTATTTTCAAAAAGTTTTTGAACATTATCATTGTTCGAAGTTTCACCTTCATTGCCAGATTCATTATTGGAATATTCTTGATCTATCATTTTTTGTTTTAATTCAAGAAAATCCTTTTAAAGTTTTAATTGTATTAACATTAATTGTTTTATTTCTTGTTTTTGGACATTAATCTCATTGTGAAGGTCATTTACAGAGATGGTTTTTCTCTATGATCTTTTACTCCTTTCAAGGATTTCCTTAAGATTATAAGGTAAAATATGTGTAAGTTATAGAGTGTTTTTATTAACATTTTTTAAACATTGAAAATTTTCATTATTATTAGATAATTGGTCAAATTTTTTAAGAATTTCTTCTTCTTCATTTGTTGAAACATTTAATTCATTTTCATCTACAGAAGATGTTGACATTGATTTAATATCATTAACTTGAATCCCATCATCACAATCTTCTTCATATGTTGAAGGTTCATTTTCTACAAAAATTTGCAGAATATTTTCCATTGTTTGTTCATCAAGATTTAATTCATTAAGTTTATTATTGATCTTATAGAAGTTTGTTGTATGACCAATTTTCCTACATTTATAATACCTTAATTGCTTATAAGATTTTTTTTTTATCAATTGGTTTCTTTTCAAGATTTTTAAGAGATTTTTTCTTAAAATTCTTTCTTAGTTTTTTATATGAACATTGTGAACATTGAAAGGGTTTTACATTCTTTTTTGTCTTTTTATTAACAAAATATAGATCATATTGTGCACAAAAATCACTAAGACTCTAACGTTTCATGCATTGTTCATTTTTTAATTGTTTGTGTAATCTTATTGTGGTACATAAATTAGTTCCAATTTTATAGATATAAGATGCTAATTCCTCATATGACAAATTATCGTAAGGAATTTCACCATTATTTTCCTCTCTGATTTTATTCCTAACTTGTTCTCCTATTAGTTTAGGCAAACTAATTAAAAATTTTTCTTTCTAAAAAAGTTGGTTACAACCATTTCTAAGTAAGACTCTCTAAAAGAAGATATCCTTATATTGTCAGAATTCTGCTAAAGACTTGCACTTCATATTAGATAAAAGATTTAGGATTTTGTCCCTAATGTGTGAGGGATCTCCTATAAAATGTTGATTTATTGAAAATATTAAAGTATTTACCATGTCTTGAATTGGTTCATAATTATTATGAAGAATTTTAACTGCATTTTCATCAGTCTTATATGAAGTTAAAATATTGACTTTCCTTTTAATTGTCCAGTAAAACTGGAAATTAAAAGTAGTACTACTTGGTAAATAGTAATACTAGGAACTATTTTATTAGTATTTGAAAACATTATCATTTAACTAAGAACATTGAGAATCTTTTGTTCTAAGGTTCCATCTATGTTCCATTCATTTATGTTTCATTTATAAGTAGATCCTACAGAATATTTATTCTGAAAATTATCATTCTTTTCCTTAAAAATTATATTTGGAGTCGTAGCTCTTTGGTAATATAATTTTTATGGTTTTGTCTAATTGATTCTATTAATTTCTTCATTAGATTCATTAATTTTCAAATCTTTTAAAGAAACATTTAAAATTGAAGCATTTTCTAAATCATTTACTGAGTCATTATCAATTTTATCAAGAACATTAATTTATTTTGAAGGAGTATCATTTATGACAATACCCTTTAATTTTGAAGTATTAATTGGTGTTTTCATTTTTAAAATATTAATTGGTTTTAATGAAGTTTCTTCTTCAACCGTTTTATTTTTTAATATTCTTTTCCTATTTTCCAAGGCTTTTAAAAGTTCATTACCTAGATTTTTAGGCATTTCAAAAGGTTTATATATATATATATATATATAGACACACACATAAATATATATATTGCATGTGTGTACATATATGTATGTATATAGGCATATGTATGTATCTTATGTTAGACTTGCTAACATATATAACACGTAGATTGTAAATATAATAAAAATAATATGTATATATCTATTGAAAAATGTAATTTTGGAAGAGTTTTTCTTAAGGTACCTTTTCAATAATACCTTCTTTAGATAGTGCCCTTTTAGCATTAACTTTTGACAATATGCATTTCAATATTAGTTTCCGTATTAAGTGCCTATTCAAAGTCAAATTTCTACAACATATCTCTTCAATATTATCTTTTTCTATTGAAAATATCTTCTCAATAATACATTTTTCTTTTATCAGAGCCTCTTTAGTATTTTTTTTTTTTTATATTGGAGAGTTACCAAATGTTAATATTTAAGAGGTACTATTAAGAGAAAAGTAAATTAAATTTTAATACATGGTGATTTGTCAAAAATATTAATTAATCAAAAGTTAATGATGAAGAGTTACTATGATTGAAATGATGTACTAAAGAGGCACTTGCTAAAACTAAACATCGAGCACCATTAAAAAAAAAAATCAATAATTTCAAAAAGGTACTTTAATAAAAGACTCTCAAAATTCTATGTACCATTGATAAAAACCCATGTTATATGTAAATTATCATTTTAGAAAGGGAATATACTTATTGGTGAAATTATAAAGTTATTTAAGAGCTTATTACAATTAACATGCTAATACTATATATCTATTTTATTATATTATAATATATAGAATTTTAGAAGCTTTTTTATTGATATACCTTTTAATAGTACTTTTTTCTTATAATCATGCTTCATCGAAGCTAATTTTTAATAAGTACCTCTTTTATATTACATTTTTACCTTAATATTTCTATTCGATATTAACTTTTTATTATTGGTGTTTCTATAAAGTTACCAATAATATCCAAACTTTATTTTATCTTTTTCTTTTAATAGTGTCTCTTTGGTTTTAAAAAATATCAAAGAGTTACTATTAAAGAAAAAGGTATTACTGAAGTTTAATGGGAAAAGGAAATACCAAAGAGGTACAAAAATTTAATGCTAAAGAGGTAGTAGATTAATTTAAAAAAAAATGTTATTGTTGAACAGATACATTACCTAAAGTTGACATTAAAGAAACATTACTAAAAAATTAGGTTTTACTAAAAAGAATGCTAACGAAAAACCTTTAGAGATTATATACAATAATAGATTATAATAGAATTAATATATATATTAATATGTTAGTTGTAATAATCTTTTAAATAACTTTATAATTTCATCTATAACTAATAATTATGCTCATTTCTAAAATGAAAGTCGCCTATACCACAGACTTTTGCATAGTACAAATATATATATATATATATATATATTAATTTTATATGTCATAAGATATAACATCTCTATATGATAAGTTATACTAATACAGTTTAACTTTTTAAAAAATGAAGAACCTTAAATACAAATTAAAATAGTAAAAAAAAGCATTTTTTTTTTATATATACCATAGTTATCAACATTTTATGTGATAGGTGTTATGCAACACATCAATAGTTGTATATGGTTAAATATTGTTAGAGTCTCCAGTAAATCCTTAAAAACCATTTCACATTTTTATTTTGTATTTATTTTCAAATTCTATCAAAACCTAAAGCCATCCCTCTAAAATCAATTGAATTTCAATTTAAAACTTCACCCTTCTTAAAGTTTTTTCCTTTCATGTCTCTGTCTCTAAAATCAAGTCCTCACATCATGTTTTCTATGCACATTTATTACTCTCTCTCTAGAATCCCTAAGGCATCAAACCAATGAGTCGACATGTACCTAAGTGATTGTTATAGTTTTTCAATGTTTTCAACGATTTTTCATTGATTTTGATCTACTTTGGTGGTTTTCATTGTAGATTTCATTATTAAAGGAGCTATATCAATAAAAAATCTAATGTAAATTTGATTTTCATTTCTATTTTCAGCCTTATTATGAAACTATAGTTGCTTGGGACCAATGCGATTTAGATAGTTTGGAAAAGTTCTATGAATCAAATTGTATTTTAATATAAGGTCCAAAATGTTAAAAATAGTACCTTGGTAAAGTTTAATTTGTAAAATTAAGTCAACAAAATAAGTAAAATGGTAAAAAACTTATTTTTATCAATAGTGAAGTATTTATGTTGTATACTTGAAACACATGGCCGGATTATACCAAGGCCATTAGATTAAAATTACCTAACCTATAAAGTAATTATTTGGAGCAAATTGAGAATAAAATGGCTAATATAAGCGTCTTTTATATAGGTGTATACTTAAAATAGGAAAAATAGCAACATATTATATAATATACATAAAATAACACTATAATTAAGCTAAATAAGTTAATATTTGCAAGAAGACAACTATAAGATCCTTCTTAACTAGGAAAATGGCATAACACCATGTTGTATAGGGATGGGAACACTTCACAAGTGGTTTAGTAATAAAACAATCCAAAAAATATTGGAAAAAGTGGAAATTCAAGCTTTGGAGAATTCACCATCTCGAGAGGGAAGCTATAAAATCACAATCATGCTTCTAAAGATTAGTTTAGTCATTACAAGAGTCAAGAAAAATGTTAGTGAGCTTATGAAGTATTAAAAAGCATCCTTACCAAAATCAAGAAGAAATAGGGCAAAATTAGGCGGAATGAGTTTCCTAAGCTAGCCACCACTTAGAAGTAAACCAAATCATCTAGAGATAGGAAAGGCAATGCCAAGTTAGGCTAATATACCCTCATCTCCAATTGTTGGCTAAAGCTTTGGATGGTGGTAAGCTTCGATTTAGTATGCTTTCATTTCTAATTTTCTAAAAATAAAAAATGAGTTCCAAAAATGCAACTATATTTTTCAAAATTTAAAGTCAAAATATGTGTTCCTTAAGAACTCGAGTCAAAAACGAATTTTCAATCTAATTTTTAAAAGCCTAAATGATATTGTTTTGACTTTAAAATTTTTGTATTATCACTACTAAGTGTCTACTTTGATTCCATTAAAAGAATTTTGAAAAATTTAGAAGTTAAATTTTCGTGTAATTTCCATTTACTTTTATGTGTGCTAAAATTCTCTAAAAAGAGTGTTAAATTGAGTAATTAGATTATCAAGTACTTGTATATAACTGTATTTGGGACTTGAAGTATTGGGTTAGAGTAATGAAGTGAGGAAGCAAGGGTATGGTTGTAGGAGTTAGGTGATTTGATGATTGAGAGAGTATTTTGTGTTGGTCAAAATGTAAAGTAGAAGGGAATGTGAAATAACTTAATGTGCAAAATGCATATCAAAAAATGATATAGGAGTTGATTGATTTCTAGATAATTATATGTATTTTCATTGTAATTCTCTATGACTGCTATGTGCGTTTAGTTAAATAGTTAACTTAAATAGTATACCAATAATGCAATAGCAAATTGGACGTTTACAAGTGTTTTATATAAAGTCTTTTATCTTAGAATCAGAGTAGTATGGTAAGGAAATGAGATACAATAATATCTATATAATGAGGAGAATAGAAACTATATCGAAAAGTATACTCGAAAGAACTTATGTATTAGGGGTAATTAGAAACTAGGTCAAAAACTGGGTCAGAAGATATCTAGGATCAAAGTTGTCCTAAAAAGAATAATACTATAACATGGACCTCAAGTGTAAGTAAGTTAGTAATCTTGCTTATACTTGACATATATTAACTCAAGATGTTGTATGCATTTTGTTTAGGTAAAACGGGAGAAGAGGAGCCTTGGATGCAATGGTACACTTTTGAGGGAAATCATTAAGTAGCCTTGGTAAGTGGATTGCTTATATTTTAAAGTGGCTTTTATCTACTCCTAACTTATCTAACTATAATAAATGTGCTTAACCTTTTATGTGATTGTGATATGTTTGGCAAGCTGCGAAAATGAGTTCTGATTTTCCAGATGTAAGTGTTACTAAATGACTTATGTTTTGTGAATGTATTACATGTTGCTACTAGGCTATTGTTTGATATTATGATGCTTGGTTCTATACTAACTTAGTTAAAAGAATTAGGTACTAACCTAGCTTCCTAAGGTGTCCACTTAAGTGAACCCGATACTGAAGCTTTAGAATTTAATCAAAATATAAGTAAAGCTGAATTAAGAATTGAATTTGCTTAGTATTGATGTGACAAATGGTTAATGCATTTATGGCATGGCATGAAAGTGACCAATAGGTCTTCTTTTCTAAGCTTTAAAGCTTACTAGGTTGAATTTCACTAAAAATTTGAATTTTACTTAACAAGTGAGTTGTTTAGTAAAAACTAAGTTTTCATGCATATTGATCTACATTAACCATCAATCATAACCACAATTGTGGTTATTACTAGGCTAGGTTTGCTAGGTTCCTAGAAACTTGTCTAGATGCCTGAATTGAAGTCAATCAATAGGATGAGGGTTAGGGCTAGGATATTGATATCGACGCATGCTACGTATATTAGTATGGCATTTCATTTCTACATAATCATGTCATGAGTGGATTTGACTTCAAGTTATGATTTTGCTTTTTAGTTTGCTACTTGTGAATGTTGTATTTTTGTTTGGAGATCCACTCTCACTTAGCGTATAATAAGTTGAGGAGATAAAGTGTTTTATCCTTAGGTTTTGAAGCAATTGTTAGGCCAAGTAACTAATGGGAGTTACCTTTGGATTATGTTAGAAGGGTTAGCAATCTTTCAGGAAGAATAACTCAAGTAGAAGGGTAGTACTGTTTTGAAGTATGTATAGAAAAGGTGAAAAAAAGTACAAGTATGTAAATATGATCTTTTGAATATGTCAAAGTTGTATATTTTTTAAGTTTAAAAATCTGTAGTTGAACTTTATTGGAAGTACCAATTATGTAATGTTTGTTGGAAATTTATGGTGATATGTAAAGTTAAGCAAGTTTACTTGCATGATGAAGCATCCTTTGTTAAATTGAGATGTGGCATCATTTTGGTGGTATTAGAGCAATTTGAGTATAAGTTAGGGACCATGAGTTTCTAGCCGCATGTAAGATGTGTGGGTAAATAGGTGCTAAGGTGTTACGATTATCTAAGATAGTTATAATACTTATTGTTTGGTCATTGTGTGGTGTTTTTGTAGAAAATGATACGAAGGGGACGTAAAAGACCAGTACCCAATCAAGTACCTCAAGAGCAAAGGGAGGAACCATAGCCATAGCAACAACTTAACCTAGCTTAACCTCAGCTAGGAATAGACTTGATGCAGTAGTTTACAACAGCTTTAGCTGGAGTTAGAAGAGGAGATAAGTTGGCTTGTATACAGAAGATAGTGAAACCATTTGATTTTAAGAGTATTGTCCCTTTAGTTGCTAAAGAGTGGATCTAGAAAAATCACTTGAAGTTTACAAAGTTGAAGAGAATAAGAAGGTAGGAATTGCAACTGTTTTACTAGATGGACGTGCAAACAATTAGTCGGAGAGAAAGAAGCAATCTTTGGCACCACCTATTGGTTGGAATGCATTTAGAAATGCTTTTCTAGAACATTACTTCCTAGAATGTATATGGGAACAAATGTATAAGGAATATCACAAGTTAAAACAGGATGGTAGATCTATTGAAGAATATGAAAGAAAGTTCCATAGATTGTTGAAGTTTGCCTCAAAAGCTGTTCAAAATAATGAGTTAGCTAAGGTTGAGAGATTCAAGGCTAGATTAGATTAATATTTTCAAATGAAGTTGAAGAGGGCTAGAATTGTGAGATATGCAAATCTAGTGAATGAATCTCATTTGATTGAGCAAGCTCGTGCTCTACGAACAAAAGCTAAGGAAATAGAAAATACGAAGAGCAAGTTTGTAGGAAGTTTTAGTGAAGTAATAAGGTAACAAAAGGAAAACTAGGAAAGAAACCTTTGAATAAGAATCAAAGAGGAGGTAAAACTATATTACCATGTTAGAAATGTAATGCAAGACATCAAATGCTAGATTGTCCAAAGTTGTAAGGAAAGTGTTTTAGATGTAGAGAAGTAGGACATTTCACCAAGAATTGTCAAAATCCGAACCCTAAAGGTATATATTATCTCAAATGTTGTAAAATGGGTCACAACGCAAACCAATGCATTGAACAACAAGCTAGACAAGATTAAGCTCAGGCTAATAAGGAAGAACCTGCTAACTGAAATAATAACCAATTAAGAATGGCAAGTATGTATCCCGAGGTCCAATGAAGGGTATATGTGCTTCAACAAGAAGAAGATGGAGATGGTCATGTCATGGTAGGTGAGTGTAATTCTGAATTCTATATTTAAGGTATATTATATAACAAATTGACAGTTACTTCTTTATGTTATGTATGTAAACAAAGTAATATAGTTATAAATATTTGATTTAGGGTTGGTAAACATAGGAAATAGTTATGCCTATATCTTATTCAATATTAGAGCCACTCATTCTTATGCGTCAAAAGAATATGTTGAAAGAAAGGACCTTCTAGTAGAAGCCATAGAGTATGAATTGGTAGTCACAACTCTATCAAGAGGGGGGCAAGTAGTGCTATGAAAGCTAAAACATGGAAGTGTATGTACTAAGGATTGTGAGATGCCTATTGACTTAGTTGTATTAGACATAAAAGGTTTTCATGTGATTTTAGGAATGGATTAGTTAACTAAGTATTGAGTAAATGTAGATTGAAAAAGAAAGGGGTGGTGTTCCGATGACTTGATGGAGAAGAATTCTATTTTAAAGGAAGTTCATATAGGGCAGTCCTACATATAATTTCAACAAGCAAGACAAGAAAGTTATTACGAAGTGGTAGTGAAGGGTTTTCAACAATAGTAGTAGATACTCAAACTAAGGAAATGAAATTGGAAGATATTCCTGTAGTAAGTGAGTATCCCGAAGTCTTCCTTAAAAATTTGCCTGGTTTGCCACCTGGTAGGGAAATTAAGTTTACAATAAACCTTTTTCTAGGTACTGCATCTATTTCCAAAACCCCCTATAGTATGGCACCAATTAAGTTAGTAGAACTCAAGAAGCAATTACAAGAATTGTTAGATAAAGGATTTATTAGACCAAGTACATCGCCTTGGAGAGTGCTTATACTTTTTGTTCAAAAGAAGGATGGAAGTTTGAGACTATGCATAGATTATTAGGAACTGAATAAAGTGACAATTAAAAACAAGTATTCGCTTCCTCAAATTGATCATTGATTTGATCAGTTGAAGGGAGCTACAATATTTTCAAAGATTCATTTACAATCGAGCTATCATCAATTGAAGGTTAGGGAGGAAGATACACCCAAGATAACTTTTAGAATGAGATATGGCTATTATGAATTTTTAGTGATGCCATTTGGTTTGACGTATAGTCCAACTACTTTTATAGATATGATGAATTGGGTGTTTAAGAGATATTTGGATGAATTTGTGATTATATTTATAGATGATATCTTAGTGTATTCAGGTGATAAGAAGAAGCATTTGGAACATCTTAGAATTGTGCTTTAGACTCTCAAGGACAATCAATTGTATGCAAAGTTGAAGAAGTGTGAATTTTGGTTAGAACAAGTAGAATTTCTAGGTCACATAGTGTCAAAGGTTAGAATATCTATTGACCTTGCAAAGGTAAAAGCAGTTACCAAGTGGTCAAGATCGACAATAGTAACTGAAATTAGAAGTTTTTTGGGAATGGCTAATTATTATTCGAGATTCATAAAAGACTTCTCTAAAATTACAATGCCATTAACCCAGCTAACTCGGAAAGGTGTTAAGTTTGAGTGGAGTAACCAATGTGAAATGAGTTTCTAAGAGCTTAAGAGAAGATTAGTTATTGCTCCAATGTTAACTCTACCTAGTAACACTAGAGAGTATGAAATTTACTGCAATGCCTTAAGGAGCAGGCTAGGATACATGTTGACGCAAAATAACAAAGTGATTGCTTATGCTTCAAGGCAACTTAAGCCACATGAGTAAAATTACCTAGCTCATGATTTGGAATTGGCAATTGTAATATTTGCTTTAAAGATCTGGAGACACTATTTATATGGTGAAAAGTGTAAAGTATATATGGATCACAAGAGCCTTAAATACATTTTCACACAAAAAGAGTTGAACTTAAGGCAAAGATGGTGATTGGAATTGCTAAAGGACTTTCACCTGTTAGTTCATTATCACCTAAGGAAGGCAAATGCAGTTGTCGATGCTTTCAGTAGGAAAAAGATTGGTATTGTTGCTTCTTTAACTATTAACAAGCAAGAGTTGATTTTGGAGTTGGAGAAGTTGAGGTTAGAAATTATAACCAAAGGAAGTGAATCTATGTTTGCCATATTAAAAATGCAATCTACACTCCTAGAGTGCATAAAGGAAGCTCAGAAAACTAATGAGGAGTTATAAAAGATTTAAGGTAATCTTAAGAAACATCCAAATTTTGAAGTAGCATGAGGAGTTACAAAAGATTTAGGGTAATCTTAAGAAACATCCAAATTTTGAAGTAGCTGCTCAAGAAATATTGAGATTTAAAGGAAGAATATGTATTCCAAGAGAGTCAAAAATTAAGAAGATGATTTTAGAAGAAACTTAACTCAAAGTATTCTCTTCATCTAGGGAATAATAAGATGTATAAAGACTTAAAAAAAAAAAAAGTTCTGGTGGATGGAATGAAAGGAGATGTGGTGAGATATATATGTGTAACTTATCAAAAATTGAAAGTTGAACACCAATGACCTGGTAGACTCTTACAACCTTTACCTATACCGGAATGGAAATGGAAACATGTGATTATAGTTTTCATAAGTGGCTTACCTTAGACCAAGAAGCAGCATGATATGACTTAGGTTGTTGGATCAACTCACTAATTCATTACGCTTTCTTGCAGTTAGGCAAACAACAACAATACGACAATTGGAAGAAGTGTACGTTAAGGAGATAATATGAATACATGGAGTATCGGTATCTATAGTTTCATATTGTGACTCTCATTTCTTGTCCTAATTTTGGCAATCATTATAAACTGAGATGGGAACTTGTTGAACTTTAATATCATATATCATCCACAAAATGATGGGCAATCAAGATGTGCTATACAAACCTTGGAAGATATTCTAAGAGTGTATCTACTAGAATTTGGAAGAAGTTGGGATGATCATTTTCCGTTGATAGAATTTGCTTATATCAATAGTTATCACAATATAATCTAGATGGCATCAAATGAGGCATTATATGGGTGTAAATATAAAACCCCAATCTATTGGGATGAAGTAGGGAATAGGCAAACAATTGGATTAACAATGTTATAAGATCTTAAAGAAAAGGTGTAAGTAATTAATGATTGAATGCAAATTGCATAGAGTTGATAGAAAAGTTATGCAGAAATTAGAAGGAAACCCATGGAATTTTAGGTAAGAGATTAGGTATTCTTAAAGATATATCTGATGAAAGGAGTAAGATGGTTTGGTATCAAAGGAAAGTTGAGTCAACAACATATTAATCCATATCAAATCAGGAGAAGGGATAGAAAAGTAGGATATGAACTAGAGTTACCCAATGAAAAGGCTAGCATACATAATGTTTTTCATGTTTCAATGCTTAGAAAGTTCGTAGGAGATCCAATGATGATACTAAATGAACTCCTAGTGGAACTAAAAGAGAACCTAACATATGTAGAACAATTAATATGTATCTTAGATACAAAAGTGCAATGACTAAGGAACGGAAATATTGATTATGTCAAAGTTTATGGAATAGACATACCGTAGAAGAGACAACTTGGGAATTTGTGAATTGTATGAAAGCTATATATTTGGAATTGTTTACACTAGGTTAATATTTCTTTTTATAAGCTATTAATATGATACTTAACCTACAGTATAAGTAAGTTTTGAGAAAGAAACCTTGCAAAATGTAAGACCTTAGTTGCTTAGAACCAGTGTGATTTAAGGTGTTTGGAAAAAGTTCTCTAAATTGAACGATATTTTAATATAAGGTCTAAAAAGTTAAAAAAAGTGCCTTGGTAAAATTTAATTTATAAAATTAAGTCAATAAAATATTTAAATTATTAAAAAACTTATTTTTATCGATAGTTAAATATTTATGTTGTATACTCGAAATGCAAGCCTAAATTATAGCGAGGCCTAAAAAATAAATTACCTAACCTATAAAAATAATTATTTAGAAAAATTGAGAATAAAATAGTTATAAGTATCATGTATATAGGTGTATACTTAAAATAAGAAAAATAGCAACATATTATATAATATATGTAAAATAATACTATAATTAAGCTAAATAAGTAAAGAGTTGTAAAGTGACAGTTGTAAGGTACTTCTTAACTAAGAAAAAGGCATGGTACCATGTTATATAGAGATGGGAACACTTTACAAGTGGTTCAATAATAAAACAACGCTAAAAAGAAAAAGGGAAAAAGTGGAAATTTAAGCTTTAGAGAATTCACCATCTCCAGAGGGAAGTTACAAAATCACAATCCAGCTTTTGGAGATCAATTTGGTCATTGTAGGAGTTGAAAAAAAATTAGTGAGCTTAAGAAGTGTCAAAAATCATCTTTACAAAAATCAAGAAGAAATAGGGCGAAATTAGGTGGAATGGGTTCCTTAAGCTAGCCATGACCTAGAAGTGAATCAAACCACCTAAAGATAGAAGAGGTAGCACTAAGTTGGGCTAACACACCTCCCTCCAAGTGGTGGCAAGAGCTTCGAATGGCAATAAGTTTCGATTTTGCTAGTTTTCATTTCTATTTTTCTAAAAATAGCAAACAGGTTCAAAAAATTATGATTTTTGGTTTTGCTTGGTAATTTTTCATCTAGAATCCAAAAATACAACTAGACTTTTCAAATTTAAAGTTAAAATATGTGTTCCTTAAGAACTCAAGCCAAAAACGAATTTTCAATCCAATCTTTAAAAGCGTAGATGATATTGTTTTGATGTCAAAATTTTTGTATAATCACTACTAAGTGTCTACTTTACTTCCATGAAAAGAGTTTTGAAAAATTTAGGAGTTGAATTTTTTCCATTTACTTGCATGTGTGTGGAAATTCTCTAAAAAGTGTGTTAAATTGAGTAATTGGGTTACCAAATACAAGTATGTAAATGTGTTTTAGACTTGAAGTATTGGGTTAGAGTGATAACGGGAGGAAGCTAAGGTGTACTTTATGTAGGTCAAAATGTAGAGTAGAAAGGAATGTGAAATAACTCAGAGTGAGGAAGTAAGGGTAGGTTAATGATTTAAAAAGTGTTTAGTGTAGATCAAAATGTGAGTCAGAATGTGCATCAAAATGTAAAATAGAAGGAAATGTGAAATAACTTAATGTGCAAGACATACGTTAGAAACTGATGCAGGGGTTGATTGATTTTTGGATACGTATATGTATTCTCACAGTAATTCTCTATGTCCTTGATGTGCATTTAGCTAAATAGTTAACTTAAATGGTATACTAATTATTGTTAGTGAATTTTGGGATGAGGAAAAATCCTACAAAAAAAAGTGAAATACTTAGTATTGGGGCAAATACTTAGTATTGGGGCCAATACAGCTACTCCGATGCCTAAGTTAGTAAGTTAACTTAGTAGAGTAAGTATGTGAATAAGACGTATCAAGACCCCTTACAGAGTTTCTTTTCAGTATTTATAGATAGTTGTAGTGTTTAAGGCAGTTGCCAGGATAACTGTTAAGACTCCCCTTATCTGTAGGAGTAGTAGGCGATTGTATAATATAACCGTGTTTATGATAACTGTTCACACCAGACTTAAATTCAAACCAAGAGTGCTTTTTATACTCGACACAAATGCCGTGCATCACCTGGGCAATGCGAATGCTGAGAGAGTTGGTTACGTAACTTCTCGATAGATAAAAGGCTGAGTATCAAATGAACGAAAACTGACTATCAATATTTACCCTCCAACTTCCATATTCAAGAAATTGAATAAGGGAGTTACACATATATTGTACTAGAGGCCGAGTGGAGAGAGATTCTTTAAATTTATGCTGAGTAATATGGGAAGCAAGACAAATCACATCCCAGCCAAAAGGTTGCCATTTCTAAACTCTCAACCGTTCAAGAAACCAAGAAATTGGAGGCATGACATATGTCGCCTAGGTCATTATTTTGTGGCAAGCCTAATAACTGTTAGAGAGTTTTCAACTGTCAGATTTCTATCATGAGACACGCGTAAGCAATCTACGAGATTACCATATCAGCGCATCATTACTATTAGAAGTAGATTTGCAGTTACAAGGATGAATCGTCCTTATATAAAGTAATATTCATAGTCAAAATCGGCCTCTCTAGTTGCATCTTAAACTTTCATTCGTTTCCTTATCTTCAACTTGAATTCTTCGATTTGTGTTGTATCATTTCATATAATCATTCAAGTATGGTTCGTAAAGTTGCCTGTTGACTTGTGCTTTTCGATTATGAGGCAACAAAGATTGAGGCCACTTTTCCCCCCTAAATAAGGAGCAAGGCGGCTTATTCTTCGACTAGTTCGGCTGATAGCATGGAGAAAAGGTGGGATAACTTGCTCGGATCAATGAGCTCTTTATAAATAATTATCTCGAGGATAAGGAAGGGAGGTCCTTGGCAAGATATCTGATTAACACAATAGCTTATTATTACGATTCTCTAAACGAAACCGCCAGTTCCATTGATAGGGTTCTCGTTACAAAATATAATTAATATTAATGAGATCTTCCCGGGACATGGAACTTAAGGAGGCTGAGATGGGAAGAGGGTATGCTTCCCTAGAGAGCACGAGTTCCATATATACCTGAAATATTTGGCTTTTGTCAAGGGTTTTTTTTAACTATTTTAGAGTTGCGCCAAGTATGTTCTCACCCAATACATATCGACTTCTAACGGCCTTTGAGACAGTCTACGAAGAAGTTGAAGTTAAGGCTACGCCTCAACTGTTTCGATGTTTCTTCACTATTCGAAGGTAGCTTAACCGATGGTGCTTTACTATTGCGAGGCATGGGCGTAAGTTTATGGATGGGTTAGAATCCAAGATTTATAAGTAGTACGATAAGTTCTTGTCAATAGTATTTGACGAGGACTTAGACTTTTGGACTCAATGGACTGAGCTGATACATATAAAAGACATAGATCTGATGCAGAATGATGTAGCAATAGTGAAGAAAATTCAAGAGAGAAGGAGAAACAAAATGTTCTTTTAGGATGCAAAAAGCTGTTGGAGGGAGTTCAAGCGGCAAAAGAAGAGGTCTTGAAGCTTCAACTAGATATCTCGACTTTGCTAACATTGACGATAAAGTTAGTAGTGCCAATGAAGATGAAGGTGACGAGGCAGGTGCCGAGAGTATGGATCAAAGTGATAATGAAGCTCATGCTAAAGAAGTTGCTCGCTTTGAGAACTCAACTGCTGAGGAAGCCCTAACTAATGATTTAAAAATCACTTCTATTGAATCTGAAGATAAGCTATAGGACTTACTGTATTGGCACATTGCATTCTAATGTAATTTATTAATTATAATATAATCGAGACAATGTTGAGTTCTTGTAGCATTTAATTTTACTTACTACACTTTCTCGATTTGTATGGTATATGTATGTTGCTTTGTGATCTCATTCGTCAGCATGTTTTATTTTTCACGCGATTTATTTCTCGACATGTTTTATTTCACATGCCTAATTTTCTTTTGGCATGTTTCATTTTACACACCATTTGTTTCATACACCATTTATTTCACACACCATTTTTCCTTGGCATGTTTTATTTCACACACCATTTGTTTCTCGGTATGTTTTATTTCACATGCCCAACTATCTCTCAACATGTTTTATTTCACACACCATTTGTTTCTCGGCATGTTTTATTTCACATGCCCATCGTTTTATACTATCCATTAACTGTTTGAAGTATGGACTAGCCACATTACTCGATCGTAAGGTTAATTTGTATAGGTCATTAACCACATTAGGCTAGAACCTAGATTAGTTCGTTTGCCATGTAGCGTAGAACTCGTTAGTTCGGCAATCGTAACCAAAATGTGATGAGACATGAAATATATTTCATGCTCGAGGGATGATGGATCCATCCAACCTTTCTAGTCGATAGGCCCCCTTGCCAATGACTTCCTGGATCCTGATAGGATCCTCCCAATTCGCTCCGAGCTTTCCTTAATTTGCTCGTACCCCAGTTGCTTCCATCTTATGGCGAACCAGATCTCCGTGTTGTAAAACCTTGTACTTTACTTGCTGATTGTAGTATCTTGTTGCTCTATGCTGGTATGCCACAACCCTAGCTCTTGCAATGTCTCGAATTTCCTCAATAGTATCTAGATTCGCTATCAATCCAACTCAATTAAGCATAACATCAAAATTATGCATCCGTAAATTGTGTAATTCTAGCTCAATTGGCAACACGACTTCAATGTCGTAGGCTAACTTAAATGGTGTCTCTCCTATTGCAATTCTGTGAGTGTTTTTGCATCCCCATAAGAAATTTGGTAGTTCATCAGCCCACTTCCCCTTAACTTAATCCACTTTTTGTTTTAAGCTGTTCAGTATAATCTTGTTTATAGCCTCAACTTGTCCATTTGTCTAAGGGTACATTACAAACATATAGTTGAGCCGAATGCCATGCCTCTCACAAAATGACCGAAACTTATTATTTTTAAACTACGGGCCATTATCTATAACTATCATGTAAGGAACTCTGTATCTTGATATGATGGAGTTAAATACGAAAGCTTCCACTTTCTGCTCAGTAATCTTTGCCATAACCTCAGCCTCAGCCTATTTGGTAAAGTAGTCAACAACGACAATGATGAATTAGCGCTAGGCGGTGGACTTCAAAAAGGGTTTAAGAATATCTAGCCCCCAGTGGGCGAAAGGCCAAGGGCTAGTTAGGTTACATTGATCAGTTGTAGGTGCATTGCTTGGTGACTCGTGCTTCTGGCATTGAGGATATTGTCGAAAAACGTCCTTTGCATCTTCTTTCATAGTCGACCAATAATAGCCAAGTTCCATTGCTCAAATGTACAATGTTTACGACTTTACATGATTACTGCATATGCCACTATGTAGTTCAAATAATACCCTTTAGGCATCCCTCTAGGAAAGGCATCAAAGGTAAGGTTGAGATACACCGCACTTATACAGCTAACCATCAATCAGCGTATAGTTCGCAGCCTGGTAAGCCAATCTTCACACCTCCTTTTTGTCGTCAAGGATAGTACCATCTTTTAGATAATCTACTAAGGAATCCATCCATGATTCTTCTCTTAGGCAAGGAGCTAACTACAGCTCTGCGAAAGATTAGATAAACTTTTCTTTGGGAGAAACTCCACAAAAAAGTTTCTCGTTCAGCTCAGGGAATGCCATACTGGCCAACTTCAATAGCTTGTTAGCAGAGATATTCTTGCTTCTGAGAATTTTGTTAATAGAGAATAATAGGAATTCTTCTATTAGCGTTTGTACCACTAAGAGGTACTTTCTCATCTCTTCTTCTCTTGCTACGTAACTTTCGATGACCTGATTTACCACTAACTAGGAATCAAAGAACACTTCGAGTTTCTCAGCACCAATTTCTTTTGCCAGTTTCAATCCAACGATTAGAACTTCGTACTCTGCTTCATTGTTACTAGTTAGGAATCTAAATTTCAGAGCGTAATGGATTTTGACATTATGTGGGCCTTGAAGGATTAGGCTTACACCGCTTCCTTCTCATATTGAAGAACCATCTACATAAAGAAACCAAAGAGGTTTCTCGGCGATCTCTACGTAGTCTTCCTCTCCCGTGAACTCAGCAATAAAATCCACCAGTACTTGGGCTTTTAGTGCCGTTCTCGGTTTATATTACACACTATGGGCATTGAGCTCTAAGGCATATTTCATCATCCTCCTCGAGGAGTCAAGCCACTGCAATGCTTGCCGCAATGGTTGATTAGTAAGGATAATATTCTAGTGAGCTTCAAAATATGGCTTCAACTTTCTTACCAAGAGAACCACTACTAATACGATTTTTTCAATATTTGTATACCAAAGCTTTAGCCCCTGCATAACATGACTTACGTAATAAACAAGTTGGTACCCCTTGCCGTCAATTCGGATAAGTATAGAGGAAAGTGCTCGGCAGCAGATAGATAGATACAAGTATAAATTTTCCCCCCGAATGGGTGTTGACAGTATTAGGGGTGATGCAAGAAATTCCTTGAGCTCGTTGAAAGATCTTTCGCAATCGTCAATCTAATTGAATTCCTTTGGATTCTTCAAAATTTTAAAGAATTTTGTGTACTTATTTACACTTTTTGACACGAATCTATTGAGGGTGGCAATTCATCTGGTAAGTTCTTGTACCTCCTTGACCGAGCTAGGTGGTTTCATATTCCTTATGGCTTCAATCTTTCTTAGATTGGCTTCGATGCCACGTTGTGTGACCATATATCCAAGGAATTTTCCTGATGTTATGCCAAAGATTCACTTTTGTATGTTGAGTTTCGTGCTATAACTCTTCAATGTGGAAAACGTTTCCTCTAGATCAGCGAGATGCTGATCTTCTTTTATGCTCTTCACGATCATGTCATCCACATATATTTCAACATTCCTGTAGATCTGAGATTTGAACATCTTCGTTACTAATCTTTGGTATGTGGTACTAGCATTCTTTAGCCTAAAGGGCATTACAATATAACAGTACATTCCAAAATTGGTAATGAAAGATGTGTGGACTTCATTTGCCTTGTCCATCTTGCTTTGATTGTAACTAGAGAAAGCGTCCATAAAAGAAAGCACTGCATGTCCTGCAATTGCATCTACCATCTGATTGATTTTTGGCAGTGGGAAACAATCCTTAGGACATGCCTTATTGAGATTTGTAAAGTCTATGCACATTTGCCACTTGCTGTTATACTTCTTAACTAACACATAATTTGCTAGCTAAGTTAGATAAGGCTCTTCCTAGATGAATCTTGCCCTCAATAATTTCTGGACCCCTTCTTCTATTGTCTCTTGTCTCTTGTCTCTCTAGTGTAAAATGTTTCTATTTCTGTTAGACCACTATTGCATTCGGGTCAATCTAGAGCTTGTATACCATAACGTCTCTCGAAATACCCGGCATGTCCAAAGGTGGCCATGAAAATAGGTTAACATTGGCTTGCAAGAAGTCAATCAGACTTTGCTGGACATCTGTTAACATAGGTTTTCCTATCCTTATTGTCTTTTCGGGATCATTTCCTAGAGGAATTTCCTCTATATCATTCTTGGCATTCTCTATGTCGACTGTCTTGCCATCTAGATAAGTTTCAACTTAAAAAACTTCCTCTTATCTTAAGGCCCTTATATATAAGGACCGTGCTAATTGTTGATCCCCTTTGCACATACTAAACCCCATGGGATTAGAAAACTTGGCCCTTAGATGTGCTATTGATGGGTCAATGCCAAATAAATGTTGGCATGGCCGTCCCATTATCATGTTGTAAGGGGACTAACATTTGACGACAAGAAAATCAACTTTGTCCTTTGCAACATGCTCGTCATCCCCTATCTATATCAACAAAGAGATAACTCCAGCAACTTGGACGGGTTGATTATTGAAGGCATAGAGGTCATACTTGTAAGACCGTAGTTGCACTTTGATCTTAAGCCTCATTTGGTCAAAGGCATGTTGAAAAGTGATATCGGCCAAACTTCCCATATCAACAAGAATCTTCTTGACTTCAAAGTTAGTGACTCTCACATTGATGATAAGTACATCATCATACGGCCTCTAGGTACCCTCAAAATCCTCTTCTCCGAAAAATATTGTATTGTCAATCTTGACCTTTTTTCAATGAATATTGCAAACATAATTCTTAGCTTTAATCTAATTTGAAGAGCTTGATTAGCTTATACTAGGTCCACTAACAATGGTACTAATTACTCTGTTGGGTGCTTTGGTGGGATTAATATCCCTTGCATCTCTCACGACCATTTCTAGCTGAGTGTCATCCTCTTATTCCTCTCTTTTCCTCTGAAACAGTCTTTCGATTCTTTCAGCATCATGCACTAAAACTTTTCGTAGGTGCATGCGTTGTATTGCATCTTCAATTGTATTCTTGAGTTGAATGCACTCATCTATATTGTGACCCTTGTTACGATGGAAATTATAGTACTTATTCAAATTTCTTCTTAAGGGATTCCCTCACATTCTTTCTAGCTACTAAAGGACACCTTTCTTCCTACGTACTTCCATCAAAATGTTTGAGATTGGACAATTGACAAGTGTATGGGATATGAATGTCAGTATCCTAGATCTCTTTCTCCGGCATCTGAACTGTTGTCGTTGTTTGTGCTAAGTCTATCTTTTGCATATTTTCATTTATCACTCTTTCCATCTCCTCTGCTCTGATTAGACTCTCTTCGTACTTTTATGTTGTCTTTTTGTTGAATGTATGAGGTGGCTTTAGCCTTAAACTCAGCGAAAGTTTTTAGCTTGTTCTTTGCGAGAGACTTAAAAAAGTCTCCGTGAGGTTTAACTCCGTCGATTACAGCATTGAGGGCTATACTCATATCCAGTTTTGGGATTTAGACCATCTTGACCATAAATCTGGCCAAATAGTCCCTAATTGACTCATCGGACTTTTGTTTGATGGTGTTAAGGATTGAAGAGTCCTTAACAAGAAGTTTGTTAGCAAGAAAGTGTTAAAGGAACACCTCTACTAGTTCATCAAAACATGAAATGGTATTTAGTTTCAGGTGTTTACACCATGTGCTAGCTACATTCCTCAAGGTTAAGGGAAAGGCTTGACAGGCCATCGCATCTATTAAACCATGCAATTTGACCAGTATACAGTAGTACTCCAAGTGGTTTTCAGGGTCTTTTGTCCCATCATATGTTTCGAACTAGGGTAACTTAACGTACCAAAGTATTACTTCTTCTAAAATCTCTGGGAGGAAAGGACTTTTCTTAATTTGGAACTGTTTAGTCGTTGCAATAAGAGTGCTGACATGTAAGGGTCTTGCATGATGCACGTGCTACGGTTGATTACCCTTATCAATCTTCTTAAAAGCAGTACTGAAGGTCTCGTCAGAACCTTAGCTTGCTCTTTTGGTAATTCAAGTGAATAAATGGAATCGTCGGCACTGCTGGCATCATGATTGTCATGCTCTTTATCCTAATTCAGGTGAAAACTTTTATGAAGAAGGTCAAGGATTTGTTAATGTTTTTTATTTAACTCAGAATTTTCTTTGGCTAAATTGAGACAAAGTTGCTCGAGTTGAGCCAATCGTTATTCATCAGCATGCCGATTCTCCCCTTCAATGTGGTAGGAGGAAGTATCGGTACCTACACTTCTGGTCATTATAGTTTTAACTATGTGGTCATGTTTAGAGAAAAATAGATGGCGCTAAATGTTGTTAGTGAATTTTGGGATGAGGAAAAATCCTGCAAAAGAAAGTGAAATACTTGGTACCGAAGCTAGCCCGGTGCAGCTACTTCAATACCTAAGTCAATAAGGTAACTTAATATAGTAAGTATATAAATAAGAAGTGTTAGGACCCCTTACAGAGTTTCTTTCTGGTATTTATAGATGGTTATAGTGTCTAAGGCAGTTGTCGGGATAATTGTTAAGATACGTGAAAGCTTTTTGACATGACATCTCTTCTCATATGTAAGAGTACTAGGCAAATGTGTAATATAACTATGTTTATGATAACTATTTGTGCCAGACTTAAATTCACACCAGGAGCACTTCTTATATTAACATAAATGCCGTGCATCATCTAAGTGGTACGAATGCCAAGAGAGTTGGTTACACAGCTTCTTGGCAGACGAAAGGCTAAGTGTCAAATGAACGAAAACTTACTATCAACACTAATAATGTAATAACAAATTGGACGTTGACAAGTGCTTTATATAATATCTATTATCTTAGAATCTAAGTAGTGTTGTAAGGAAATGAGACATAATAATATCTATATGTTGAGGGGGTTAGAAACTATATCAAAAGGTACGTTGGAAGGAACTTGTGTATGGGGGGGGGGGGGGGGTATTTAGAAGGTAGTGTTGACAATCAATTTTCACCTTGCAACATTATCCATCTACTCAACTAACGTAAGGCTGACTTATTTTGTTTTCGGTTAGTGACCCTAAAGCTAACCCATTCAATGAGCCTTAAAGCCTAACCTACTAACACATTCAATTTAAACTTAGGAAAGTAAAATGAATAGTTATGATCTAGTACAATCTCATTACATAACTGTCCACTACTCCTATATCTTCGACATGTGTTTGATTATTAGATCTCCATGTGTCCTACCATTGATGATTGACAGTCATTTTAGACAACCGAATTTCACCTATAAATATGAAGAGGAGACATTGTAAGAACTCTCTTATAACTTTAAACTTTATACTTATCTTACATTTCTCAAAACACACTTACTAACTTAGGCATCAAAATAGCTACATCGGACTAGCCCTAGTACCACTTAGTTTTCTATGCTTTTACAAGAATAAAATCCTATCCCAAAATCACTTAACAACATCTAATGCCATCTGTTTTTCATTAGATACCTACATGACAAGGACAAGAATGACCAAAGGTGTAGGTGCTGGTTCTTCACCCCACCACCAAGCGAAAGGGAGTAAGCATACTAAAGAATAATGTTTAGCTAAGTTGGAGCAACTTTGCCTCTACTTAGCTAAGGAAAACCAAGAACTAGGCAAAAAACAAGATGAGATCCTTAACCTTCTCCATAGAAATATCCACCTAGATGAAAACCAAGAATACAGTGATAATAATGCTGAGAATAGTGGAGACTCAATCTACTCTCCTAAATTACCAAGAAAACAAGTTGGAGTTACATTGCAACCTTCGACCCTTGCTCTTAAGAAAAATGACAAAAGAAAATAACCACAACAGTTGCACCATGCCAAACCTTCGTATGTTAGCACCCTTGCTACAACAAGTAAATAATTCCAAATAAAGAAAAGCCCTTTTGTCCTTGAGATTTTGGATGAAGTTATATAACGGTACATCAAGTTACCACAATTTGAAACTTATGATAGAATAAGAGACCCTGAAGATCATCTTAAGTACTATCGCACCTTGGCTATGTTGCATGACTTAAGTGACGCCATGGCATACCAAGATTTTCCTTCAACATTGAGGATTGTAGCTAGTACATGGTTCAAACATCTGAAGCTGAACACAATCTCATGTTTTAAGGATTTAGTAGAAGTGTTTCTCCAGCACTTACTTGCAAGCAGGCTTCCTATTAAGGACTCTTCTATCCTTGACACGATAAAGCAAAGATCAGATGAATCTATTAGGGATTATCTAGCTAAGTTTACAGCTAAGATGGTCTAGATTGTAAAGCTAGATATGAGTGTTGCTCTCAATGCGATTATTGATGGTTTTAAACCTTATGGAGACTTTTTCAAGTCTTACGCCAAAATTAAGCCAAGAACATTTGTCGAGTTCAAAGCTAAAGCCACAACTTACATCCACCAAGAAGACAACATTAAGGCTCATTGAGAGGCCAATTGGAGTAGAGGAGACTACAAGGTGATAAGAAGAAGAGTATAAGAGATTGACTTGAAGCGGATGACAATCAATGTTCTAATACTGAGAAAAAGAGGCTACACATCCTAACATATTTTGTCCATACACCACTTAATAGTCCAATTATGAACATATTGATGAAAGTGTATGGCCAAAGAGGTATGTTGCAATGGCCAAAGAGAATGAGAGGAAATCCTTGAAGATGGAATTTGAATAAATACTATGATTTTCATTGTGATAGAGGTCATAATACTAACGAGTGTATCCAACTTAAAAATGTGATCGAAGATGCAATCAAGTGAGGGTATCTAAGCAAGCTTCTTGCACACAAAGCTAAAAACATATGACCAACTCAAAGGAGACATGATGAGTAGGAGAATGTCATACAGCTTTCTCAAGCCTTAATCGCAATCAAGTGAGGGTATTTGAGCAAGCTTCTTACACATGATGCCGAAAACATACGACCAACTCAAAGGAGACGTAATGAGTAGGAGAATGTCATATGGCTTTCTTAGGCTACAAAAGATACAAGAGATGTAAGCAGTAGCAAAGCATCGAATTTATAATAAATATTACTATTGTTGAACCTTCTACCTTAGGTCGATCTGGCTCTTTTGGCTCAACTAACACCATACATTATGCTTGTAATGTGCTTGGTAAGAAGGTCAAGGTTGACAATTCAATATCTTTCTTAGAAGAGGATTATGAAGGCGTTTAAAGATCTCATGATGATGCACTAGTAATTAGAGTGAGAATTGCTAGCTTGGAGGTCAAAAAGATTCTGATTGACACTAGAAGGTCGGCAAATATCATTTTTTAGCAAGTTTTTTATCAAATGAAGTCGAATGTCAAGGTGCAATTGAGATCTTATCACTATGATCTATATGCTTTTAATAATCAGCCCATTCAAGTTAGTGAAGTAATCTCTCTCTCTATCCAGATTGGAGACAACAAACATATTACGGAAGATAAGGTAGATTTCCTCATAGTCAAGTGTTGGTCCCCAGACAATATGATCATAGGTCAGTCATGTCAACATTTATTTAGCATGTTCCCTTCCATTACGCATCTTAGTGCCAAATTCTCTACTCCAACTAGAGTTAGTATGTGTAGAGGGCACCAAAAACTTTTATGATCCCTATATATAAAGGTACCGCACTGAGAAGAAATCTTTCAAGTGGAAACTTGTCCAAAATAAAAATCAGTTAGCATAGAGAATGCCAAGGAAGAGACGAAAGAGATTCCATTAAGAAATGATCAAGGGAAGACGACCAAGATCGAGAAACCATTATCGGTGGACATCTACCAAAGCTTGATTAATTTCTTTTTGAATAATGCTAATATCTTTGTATGGTCCCCCTCTGATATGCCGGGTATTCCCAGAGATGTTATAACACACAAACTTCAAATTGATCCTAATGCAAAGGTTATTTAGCAAAGAAAAAGGCATTTCTCTCTGAAATAGTAGGCAGCCACAAAAGAAGAAGATAAAATGTTATTCAAGGCAAGGTTCATTAAAAAAGAGCCTTATCTAACTTAGATAGCCAATTGTGTGTTAGTCAAGAAGTCTAACGACAAATGGCATATGTACATAGACTTCACGGATTTGAACAAGGCCTATCCCAAAGGTTATTTCCCTTTGTTGAGAATAGACCAATTGGTTGATTCAACTACTAAACACGCCTTGCTATCCGTTATGGATGCGTTTTTTGGCTATAATCAAATTAAAATGGATGAGGAAGATGAGGTTCACACATCATTCGTCACCAACTTTGGGACATCTTGTTACACGGTGATGCCTTTTGGACTAAAAAACACTGGCGCGACTTATCAATGCCTTGTCAACAAGATGTTTAAGCCCCAAATTCACCATAACATTAAGGTATATGTCGATAACATGATAGTGAAAAGCATATCAAAATGCTAGCATCTTGCTGATCTTGAAGAGACATTTAGCACTCTTAGAAGATACAATATGAGGTTGAATCCACATAAATGGGTTTTTGGTGCAACTTCGAGAAAATTTTTAGTATATATGGTCACCCGGCATAGTATTGAAGCAAGTCCAAGAAAAATTGATATAATTAGAAACCTTGCATGGTCAAGAAAGTTCAAGTGCTCATTAGGTGAGTAGCCACCCTTAATAGGTTTGTGTCGAAAAGTGCGAAATCCTTCAAAATTTTAAAGAATCTAAATGATTTAAGGTGGATAGATGAATGTGAAAGAGCATTTGGTGAAGTGAAAGACTTTGTTACATCACCACCAATACTCTCAATACCCATTTCAAAAGAAAATTTACATTTATATATGTCGATTAACAGCCGAGCACTCTCCTCTGTCTTGGTTAGAATCAAAGATAAGGAGCATCAACTGATTTATTACATGAGTCATGTTTTACAAGAACTATAACACAGATATACAAAATTGAGAAATTTGTATTGGCGATTGTTCTCTTAGCAAGGAAGCTGAAACTATACTTTAAGGTTCATGAAATTATTATCCTTACTAATCAACCCTTACAGTAAGCTTCATAATGGCCAAATTCCTCGAGGAAGATGATGAAGTATGCCTTAGAGCTAAGTGTCTATGGTGTATAACATAAACCTAAAATGGCATTAAAAGCTCAAGTATTGGCAGATTTTCTGGCTAAGTTCACAGGTGAATAGGATAGCGTAGAGATAATCGAAAAGCTGATATGGAATTTATATGCCGATGGTTCTTTGACTAAAGAAGGGAGTAGTGCTAGTATTATTTTGCAAGGACCCCATAATGTCAAGGTTAATTATGCTTTGAAGTTTAGATTTCCAATCACTAACAATGAAGCTGAATATGAAGCCTTAATAACTGGACTCAAATTGGCAAAGGAAGTTGGGGCCAAGAAGATTGAAGTTTTTTCTAACTCACAACTGGTTGTGAATAAAGTTAAGGGGAGTTATGCAGCAAAAGAGGAAGTAATGAGCAAGTACTTACTGATATTACAAATGCTCATAGAGGAGTTTCAGTAATTTTCGATCTAGAAAATACCAGGGAGCAGGAACATTGTAGCTGACAAGTTGTCAAAGTTGGCCAACATGGCACTCTTTGATTTAAATGACAAGCTCTTTGTTAGGTTCCTCCCTAATAAGAGCTTACAAACTATTCAATAGAGCTATGAACTAGCTCCCTACTCAAAGGAGAGGTCTTAGATGGACCCAATCATAGATTATCTAAAGGACAACATTCTCCTTAAAGATAAAAAAGAGGCTCGAAGGATGATTTATCAAGCCACAAATTACATACTAATAGATGATCAATTGCACAAACGTAGCATTTCTTAACCTTACCTTTGATGCCTTCCTCCAAAAGATGTACAATAGGTATTATTCAAGCTGTATGGCGGTAGCTACAGCAACTATGTAAAGGGACAAACATTGTATGTCAATATACTATGACTTAGCTATTATTGGTCAACAATGAAGGACGATGCAAGAACTTTTGTTCAACAATATCCACAATATGAAGCATTGAGTTATGTACCTCTTATTGAATTGTGCAGCGTCACCAGTCCCTAGCCCTTTGCCCAACAGGGGTTAGATATACTTGGACCATTTCCCAAGTCTGTGGCCCAGCAGCAATTCATTATTGTTTTTGTAGATTATTTCACTAAGTAAGTTGAAGCCAAGGCATTGGCAAGAATCACCAAACAGAAGGTATAGGCTTTTGTTTTCAACTTCATTATATTGAGTTTGGGGTCCCATTTATGATAATCACTGATAATAGACCATAGTTTGATAATGATAAATTTCAAGCATTCTATAAGTAACACGTCATTTGTTTGAATTACATGTCTATAGCACATCCTCAGATGAATGGGCAAGTGGAAGCTGTTAATAAGATCATCTTGATAGCTTGAAGAGGAAAGTTGATCAAGCTAAGGGTAAATGGGCTGACGAATTGCTGAATGGTTTGTGGAGATATCAAACTACCACAGGACAATAATAGGAGAAACACCCTTCAAATTAGCATATGGTACGAAAGTTGTATTGCCGATTGAATTAGACTTGCCCAATCCTCACATGTAAAATTTCAATGTAATGGCCAACTAGGTTGGTCTTATGACCAATTTGGATACAGTTGAAGAGATAAGAGATGTTGCAAGGGTAAGAGTTGCTACGTACCAACATAGAGCAGCTAAGTATTATAATCAAAAGGTGAAACATAAGGAGTTTTGGCCTGGAGATCTAATATACAAGAAATTAGAGGTGACTGGCACACGAGGTAAATAAGGGAAGCTAGGCACAAACTGGGAAGATCTTGTTAGGATCCAGGAAGTCATAGGCAAGGGGGCCTATCAACTAGAAAGGTTAGATGGAACAATTATCCCATAAGCGTAGAATGTCGAGAATCTAAAGCTTCATTTCACTTAATTCTTTTAATGTTATTTCCCTTTTTAAACTTTGTAAGGCATTGGCTTACAACTTGTTTTGATCATGAATGTTCATTCCAAGTTTTATTAGCATCACTACATTTTGTTATGTACATTCCCCACTTACACATGATTACTGGATTAATAGAGTTCTACTTACACGACAAACGAACTACTCAATTATTGAAAAAAAGTGATGATCTTTGTGAATCACACCAATTTACGTCCTACGCGACTAATGGATTGTATACCTTCAATAAGACATCTAAAGTACGCATGAAATAAAACATGTCGAATATTAATAACACATACAAAATAAAATATGCCGAGAAACAATAATGTGCGTAAATTAAAACATGTTGAAAACTAGTAAGTCATGCATGAAAGAAAATGTGCATGATATTAATAACACATATGATATCAAATGGTCGACAACCTTACCGAATCTCGTTCATATAACTTGAATAGAAACAAAGTACATTAACAATCTTAAGACTTCGAAATGTTTTTAGATTGAACAGTGGCACTATCTTGATCAAAAGATGGTAGGACCTTCCTAAAGCTTATCTGTTTTCCAACACTAAGGCTTTTAGTGCAAGTAGATGTTTCTTTGTGGACATAGGGGGTCTCCTTAGATGATCATTCCTCATCATCATGAGAGTCTTCAGCACAAGCTTCATTATAATCACCTTTACCTTAAAGCTTAGTTTCTGCATCTTCAGTAACTTCTTTGTCACCACTATTGATGTTGTTATCGTCAACATTGACGAAATCCATCATAGTTGGGGTAAATATTTAAAATCTCCTTTCCTGCCACTTGGACCACCTCTAATAACTTTTTCCTCAGCAGCTTCTCGTATTGCTAACTGGGAGTTACGATTTCTAACACTTCCTCGATAGAAGCCATTTTCTTCACTGCCCCCTATAACTCAGCAACATAAGAGTGGAGCCTTGAATTGCTTGTCTCCAACTCTTTAACTTTCATTCTAAGCATGTCCTCTTCATCACTCATCGAACTAACCATTTAAGCTAACCCCCAGCATTCCTCTTTTTTCTTATGAAACTCCTGCTTTAGGTCTTCAATCTTCTTGTATTGTTCCTCACTCTTAGATTAGAGGCTTGAGACTTCATTAACCCTCAGCGCATGTGCCGGTTTCTTGGTAGCTAGCTCTTCTTGATATTTCCTGGCCTCCATCTTAGCCTTGATTCTTGCATTCTCGACCACTATGGTCTAAACCTTTGAGGAGTTGTATGCTGCCTCAATTTTCTACAATCAGTTGGCAATGAAAAATGATAAATCGATTGGACCTCTCAATAGAGCAACATGTAAATATTACCTTCTTCATTTCTCTATCAACTTAATCCAAAGCAATAAAAAAATGGCTACTAATCTATACGAAAATTATATTTTGTCAGCAATAGAAACATAAGCTAGAAATGAAGAGGTATTTAGTACTTACATCATATAATTTGGTGGCAATGTGTCCTTTGTTGCAACTGCCAACTCTATCCACATCCTTTTTTTGCAATCTCCATATCGTTGGAATGAACTCGGCACTATTAATGTCGAGAGCCTTATTCTTCTAAGCTTCTTTTAACCTCTCATCTAAGGCTTTTAATTTTTTAGATGGAGGTTGGCCAGCAAGCTCCTCCTCACTTCTTTTATTGGGACTTAGCTCACTATCCGCCTAGAGTGATGACCCCTCAAGAGTCTCATAAGGGATGACCTAAGCCCCACTACAACTAATGATCTCTCAGCTAGAATCTCTCGATACTTCCTCTAGAGGAATATTTTCCAATTACTTCAACTTATATGGCCTCAATGGCTCCAATTTTTTCAATCTCTTGTTGCTTGTCAATAGGTCGGGTCACCTTTTTCTGAGCAACTACTTACTTCGCTGCTTTCTATTGTGTGACTTTCTTCGGAGCAAGTAACCAGGTGATAGGAGCTTTGACACTTGCTTGTTTGTCAATTTTTGGTTTTTTGGTCTTCGCTTAGGCCAACAATTTAGTGGGATCTACATCACCTACGCCAATCTCTATAATAAAAAGTGGAAGCATTAAGAATAGAAAATAGAGAGAAGCTCAAAGGCAACTATTCTTTCCCTAAGTTACAAGAATGGCTTTTCTCTTGTAGCTCAACTCAGCATGGTAACTACTTAATAGTGTACCTTCTTTCTTGGAAAAGATTGGTTACTCGTTTTCATACTGCCTTATTATTCTCTTGGCATCCCAGAAGAACATTTTATTCTTCCTCCTTTCTTGTATCTTTTTTACCATAGCGACATCATTTAGCATCAATTCGATATCTTTAGTATGAATAGGCTCAATCCATTAGGTATAAAAATCTAATTCTTCATTTGATATGATGGACACGAACTTGTCATGCTACTTGTAGATTTTAGACTCTAACCCATCCATGAATTTTTACCCATGCCTAATGGCCACAAAATACTAACTATTGGGTTACCTTCTTATTGTAAAGAAATATCTAAATAATTGGGGCATGGCCTTAACTTTAACCTCTTCACAAACCATCTCAAAAGCTATAATAAGTCAAGAAGTCTTTAGCGAAAACATGCTTAGTACAACTTTAAAATAATTAAAGAATTGCTTAATGAAAGTAGAAAATGAGAAGCGTAGTCCAAAATTGAGGTATTTCAAATAAATATGAAAATCGTGCTCCCTCAAAAAGCACACCCTTTCATCCTCCTTTGACCTCCCTAGATTCCATATTTCAAGAAAATCTTGCCAGTACTTATTGTATTTTGAGACGAGTGTTTTATCGACACCACTTTCTATTCCATCTGGAGAATCACTTAAATAAACTACATTATTGTACAAGTACCTAGCTACGTATCTTCCTTCTCTGTCATCTAAATAATTATCTACTGGAAGAGAGTTGATACAATCGAGTTTTTCTCATTTCTCCACTGTCTTGTTAGTCAAGCTACTCAAAGAACATGTCGACTTGTTCCCTTTTTAGAGGAGGGGGGTGGGGGTGGGGGAGGGGGGGAAGGGGGGGTTTGGGGGGGCGCAAGAGGTAGCCTCAATCTCTGTTGCTTTAAAATTTGAAAGTATAAGTTGACAAACAATGTCGCGAATCATACCTAATTGAAGTTATGCATAAAAAGTATGGATTAAGATAATGAAGATAAGATCTCTAAAGCAAATAAGAACTTAGATAATTGATAAAGATGATGACCAAATGAAGAAAGTTTGTGTGTGTGAAGAAATCCTTCATATACGAACAAATTTTCATCTAAACCTAACTTACTTCTAATTGGAATGCGTTTTTGGTTGTACTGTTAAGCATGAATTGATGACGATTGTTAAGTTATTAAGGATTTGATAGTCATCGTGTTATTAGGAGTTATTAGCCCTGTAGCACATGATAGCTAAGGTAACGGTTATCATGCATATCACCTGTAAGCCCCAAAGTTCAGCCAAGTAACCGTAAGATTGAACTTAGAACCCAAGGTTTAGGGCGATCGGCTAAAGGATCCGATCACACCCAAATTATAAACTATTTAACAAGATACCAGCAAAAATGACCCTGTAAACTTAAATTTAAGAAAATAAGTAGTAAAATGGGAGACTATAAAATTTTCAAATTTTAAGCATAATAACTGCTAATTACCAAAAAGGCAAAAAGTGTAATATAATAACTAATAAATTATTAGAGATAGATTATATGTATACTAAAAATTTTAGAATGACTAAAATAATATTTAGGAATGTTCACGTGTACCCTACATGTATTTACGTGTAGATAAAAATACGCGTAATTACTAAAATTGGCCGAAAACTAAGTAAATAATTAAAGAAAAATACAAAATAATTATAAAAAAATCAGAAAAAATCAGAAGAGGATAAGCTGATGCAAGATTAGGTCGTGACAGAAAAAGAAAAAAATAACCAATAGGAATTTGACAAACAAAAAGCCTAAAATCAAGGAAATGGGGCAAAATCCCATCAAATTAATGCATAATAATTACAAAATTCGTTTATAAATAGCAAGAAAAATTTAGAAGCTCATTTGGACAGATACAAATCAGAGAAAATTAGAGAGAGTCGAAAATTCGAGAGAAAATCCAGAAAAATAAAAAAAATAAGAAAGACTGTGCAGTTAGGGGTTTTAAAGGGAACCCACACCAAACGAGGAGCTGGGAGTGGACGGCCACCACCACCACACGGTGGTGGCAGCACCCAGGCCGGCCGACAAGGCCACGGCGGCCCGCGGTGGCCGGAGCCACCTGAACCGGTGAGTCCAAATTCCAGCCCGATTCTTGTATAATTTTGTAAAATTAGTTATTTTGCCTAGAAAATTATGAAACTTGTTATTCTGAGGTTTTATTGTATGTAGATTTAGGGGAAAATGTTGATTTAGTTTAATTATGTCTGGAAATATAGGGTTCTTAACAAATTGTTCAAAACCGAGCATGATTAAACCGGAAATTAAATAGGCTTAGGGATGTAGTTTGGGGCTCAAAATTTTTCTGTAGGATGCTCATGTGACATAGAACAGTGCTATGAAGCCATTTTTTTTAAATTAATTTTCGAAATTTTTAAGTTAATTTTTAGCCCTAAAATGATGGAAAAATTGGGTAATTTAGAGTTAATTAGGTGATTAGGATGTTAATTACTGATTTGGATCTTAATTAGATGTTTAAGGAAGTTAATCTCTGCAGTGGAACCCTAATCCTAGCATTTAGGTACTAAGTATAGTTAATTAAGGAAATTAGGTAAGTAATATAAGAAATTAGTAATATGTGAAATTGTAAATTAATAAATATGGAAAAATTAGGGTTATTTAGATAATATTAGAGTAAAAATCAGAATAATATTAAATCTGAATTAAGATTGAATTTTAGGTAATTATATAAAAAAGTAAGATTTTCTCACATCGGGGATAAATCCGATACCCTAATTAGGACTAGCGTGTACCAAATAGCTTAGAATACTAAATTAAGACCCAATAGGATATTTGGAAACTCGAGCTTAATGTAATTAATTTCACATTAGGATTCGAGCATGTTTAGGATTTAAAAATCGAACCAAAACCTAATTTGGAAATTGATGCGAAAACCGAGACCGAACCCAAACCTAAACCTAAACCTAAAATAATTATAAAAGACTTAATACCTAGATAATTAGGCATATTAAACCGTAAACAAAACCTAACAATAAGCATTATAGGATAAAACGATCCTATAACAATTATATGAAAAGCTGAAACCACGTTCGTGTTATAGGGATAACCGGCGATGGCCTGAGCAGATCGGACCTCGAGTGAGTGAGCGAGGAGTCGAGGTAAGTTGGGATTAATACGATGCTGTATTTTGGAGGCTTAAGATTATGCTTGGTTATGCTTGTTAGATAGTTGAATGCGTGCATGTGCTTGATTATGGGTGATGCTATGATTCTGTTTGCTGCTTTAGCACATATTGTATGAATTGTATGTAATGATTGATCGCTTTAAATTGGACTTAATCAAATGTACGACTAGTAATCATAACCGAACATACACGGCAACCCGTTAGGGGATTTAGGACTCTCCGGCCAAATACCGACCCCTTCGGAAGGGATAGCGCAGGATTGCAAAATGGTCCCTTCTTCATCCTCAGTCGAACTAAGTGACAGGAGAGGAGGTCGCGGTGGGGATGAAGACAGTGGTTTGAAGGTAGTCGCGGGAGGAGCAAGGTCTCCATTACACAAGCCTGGGTTTGGTCGTGAGCTGTTGCATTAACGGTAACTCCTCAACCCGGATTAGAGCGGGCGCAATTTCTCTAATCTCACGACGGGCCGGACAACGTCGTGCGATGGCATTTGCTTGCACATGCATTGCATTTAATAAGTGATTGAAAACCTTGTTATGTGTATGGTATAGTTTTAAGTCCTCCGTCCCCACTTACTGAGCTGTGGTTGCTCACATCCCTATAGACATCGTGCAGGTGCTGGCTAAGAAGCGGCAACCAATTACTCCGAAGCTAGCAACTGCTGGATCCTGGGGAGTGAGGAAAAATATTGAAGAATAAATACATATTTTAAGGTCTAAGTTTTTATTTTAGAATTATTTTTCATTTCCGAGTGATGTAATAACTAGGGAATATACTATAGAGAAATGTTGTAAACTTTAACTGCAATAATTGAATGATAACATATATATATAATTCCTCACTTTTATAGGTAAATGATTTATTTAAATTGCAAATTTTCTACTTCAAAGCGGGTTAGTTGTGGACGCCTTGTGTAGATCAGGTCTAGGATAGCGGTTATGAGGCCAACTTCTATCTTAGGGTGGTTTACACGGCGGGGCTGTTACGACTTTGCCGCTTCGGGGCGTGACATCACCTTAAGAAAGTGAACTAGCGAGAAACTTAAAAGGCCGCGACATTTTTTTTAGAATATGATTCATCATGTCTTGAACTTAAATCAAAACTTCTCACATCACTCAACGTCCGAACATCTCATTATGGTCTTAACCTTTCAATCCAATCCATCCTCCCAAAATAGATATTAAATTTTGTTCACTCCCATAGTCAAGTTCTCAACTACAGGATTTAGGGGATAAACATCGACAGTTAGTTTTCAACTTATAACATTTTTTGTCTATTCAGTTGATGTGAGGTTGAGTTATTCCATTTTCGACTGGTGTTGATTGAAGCTCAACCCATTCAATGGGTGTTGAAGCCCAGCCTATTAACACTTCTAGTTTAAACTTAGGAAAGTGGTGCGAACAACTATGATCTAGTAAGATTTCATTACATAACTACCTACTACTCCTATATCTTCAGCATGTGTTTGATTATTAGATATTTGTGTATCCTACTATTGATGATTAACTATCATTTTAGATACCCGATTTTGCCTATAAATATGAAGATGAGGCATTGTAAGAACTCTCTTACAACCCTAAACTTTATACTTATCTTACCTCTCTCAAAATACACTTGCTAACTTAGGTATCGGAATAGCTATATCAAACTAGCCTTGGCACCACTTAGTTTTCTATGTTTTTGCAGGAACTAGATTCTATCCCAAAATCACTCAACAATAGGTAAGTCAAAAATTGGGCCAAAATGTATTTAGAATCAAAGTTATCCTAAAAAGAATAATACCAAGACATGGACCTCAATTGTAAGTAAGTTGGTAATCTTGCTTATACTTGATATATATTAACTGCAGATGTTGTAGGCATTTTGTTTAGGTGAAATGAGCGAAGAGGATCCTCAGGTGCAAGGGTAAGCTTTTAAGGGAAATCACTAAGTGGCCTTGGTAAGTAAATTACTTGTATTTTAGAGTAAATTTTATCTACTCCTAACTTGTCTGAATATAATAAATGTGTTTGACCTTATATGTGGTTATGATATGTTTGATAAGTTGTCAAAATAAGTTCTAATGTTCTGAATGTAAGTGTTGCTAAGTGACTCATGTTTTGTGAATGTATTATATGTTGCTACTGGGCTGTTGTTTGATATTATGATGCTTAGCTCTATACTAACTTGGTTAAAAGAATTAGGTACTAACTGTTACATCTCAGCATTGCAAGGGATGTACCATCACATAGGAATATCATTTGCATTTAATGAAAGTTCTATTTATAATATAAGAGTACTATAATAGAGATCAACTTTACACCTATTTACACAAAAGTGTACAACCTTCAAACACAACTAAGCTTAATGCATAGATTTTTTTTTCTTTTATCACATATATATAGATTCTCCTTAGGAATAAGGTCAAAATACGGCAAGGCTTCCTTCTAAAAGTAGTTAGCCCCATCCTATGCACTTTCAAAAGTCTTTCCCACAACTACTAGTGGTGCCCCATCAATTTTCTTTATAACTTTAGATATACAAATATCCTCTCAATTCTTTGTGAGTTAAGTGAGAGTGGATAAAAACAAAACACCAAACAAGCATAACACACATTCACAATCATCATTATCATAAGACATTCAATATAATATCTAGAATTACCAAGACAAGATATATGTACAAGGAATACATACTATGCTTATCCACGTGGCATCAATTGATACCAATATCCTAGCCTAGCCTAACTCTCATTCGATCAGTTGATATTCCCAAGCATCTAGATACAAAGTTTAGGAACTTAAGGCAACAAGGAGTTGACAAAACCCAGCATCTAACTAACCTAGCTAAAACCACATGAAGTGGCCAGAATTAAATGAGCAATGCAAATTTATATGCTCAAAACCCAGCCTAACAATATCCAAGTTTCTAGAAACTTGACCTGTAAGTCCTTTCGTACCATGCCATAAATGCAACAAGCAATACAACAATCCAATAATAGGTACGAATCTTAAGTTCTATATCATAAACACCTCAATTAACCTAACTCCAGCTTTACATTTCAACTTACAATTCATCCCTTCATATAGGGTTTACTTAGGTGAACACCAAGAAGAACGGTTCATTTTTCCAGTTTTTTGAGCAATAAAGTGCATCGATAAATCATTCATGAGGAAACACTTCATTCAATCAATATGCATTTAATAGAGTCACATATCTAGTAATCAATCACACCATTGCAATTGACAACACAACTGACTCCAAGTCAAGTAGATATAGGTCTACTTGCACAAAAATAGAAATATCAACTTATCAAGGCTTGATGGTAGTGCAAATACTATCCTTCACAATGTAGAATATACAATATTGAAGTCAACTATAGGCCAAAAATAATTCTCTATTAATTGGTTTTCACGTGCCTTACTGATGCTACATTTTTAAACCTCAAACGATCTTATCTTCTAAATAAATTTTTATATCATCGTGATTATTATTTCAAGATTACACAACTATCTTAAAATACCAATTATTACATACTCTTCCCTAGACTTTTTGGCACATTACCATTGTTAAACATTAAATATTATAAAGTGTAGATATACCTCCACGTATAAAGTTGTAAATAAAAATATAATATTTCTATATACGTACTATGTGTACAGGAGACATAAAAATATACAAATATGTTTAAGTCAAACCATATTCATAAGTCCATATACATTTCATATTCATATCTAAGTTAGTACTTATGAATATATTACTATATACTACAACTACATGATAGACCATCCCTATTTCTATGAGCTTTTAGTTGAAATTATTATTAAAACCACATCTACATATCTTTGCCAGCTTCTGACAAATACCATTAGGATAAGTTCTACATCTTTGAATCGAGGGTATAAAAGTCTGACAGTGTTTACCCATGGCCATCAACTAATATTTACTAATTAAGGAAAAAACACTAGAAGATATGATGGGAATTTAATTAAAATTCTAGTACACATACCTTGTACTTTTAGTATAATGTCTAGTCTGATCTTCCTCCTTTCCCTTCATATATATATATGTGTGTGTGTGTTTGTGTGTGACTTGTGGTTGGCGGTTGGATAATGCTTGATGGACATGAAATCTCCAAGACGATGGACATCCTTCATCGATAAGATTTCAACATGTTGCAGCCAGGTTCAACTTTTTATGGCCGAATTCATAATAATATTCTATATAAAAATTAGTATTCTTTTAGTTTTGTTAATCTAGCTAACTTTGTAGCTTAGATAATCATTATACGATTGGTGAATCACCAGACAATCTAGTAACATGGAGCCAAGTGGTCCTTACAGATATCCTCCAATTATAACAACACCTAGATGTAAAACTATGTATTAATATTACAATACATTCTATTGAAACTTTCAGCTTGGTTTAGTCGTGGAACTTCTCTACTTCCCATGTGATTTCCAATTGTTGACTTAAATCTTTTCTAATAACGTTACTTCAAATTGTTTTTTTTTTTTTTTTAACATATCAAAATTGTGTTTTAAGATACCAAAGCTTAAGTAATGATGCAACAAATGATGAGTATCTTTAAATTAAATTAAGTTATGTAGTATTTTAAGACCTCTACTTTTATTCAAATCACTTTTGTGTATATATATATATATATATGTATACACCATATGTTAGAAATTTTGCTATTTTAATGTGAGATTTATACAAATACATATGTATATGTAAATTAAAACCTATATATTCAGTCTTTTAAAGGTCATTCTATAGTCATAGATCAAACTATTTATCCGTAAGATCCATTATATCTCGAGACTTGAATTTTTTATTTTTCGATGAATAATAGCTTTACCAATAGATTTACATTTTTATTAAATCAAACCTTTTATAGACTTCATTTTTAGAAATTAACTTTACCAAATTACTTCATCCATATTTTTTTTCCTTTTTTTTTAGCTTTACCGTGAAGTTTGAATTAAAACGAGTAATATTACTCGACACCTTAAATTTAGGGGCTCGAAATCATGAGTATTACACTAACCTAGCTTGAACTTGATACCAAAACTTTAGAATTTAATGAAAATATAAGCAAAGTTGAATTAAGAATTAAACTTGCTTGGTGTGACAAATGGTTAATGCATTTATGGCATGGTACGAAAGTGACCAATGGGTTGTATTTTCTAAGCTTTAAAGCTTACTAGGCTAAGTTTCACTAAAAAGCTGAATTTTACTTAATAAGTGAGTTGTTTAGTAAAAACTAGGTTTTCATGCATATGGATCTGCATTAACCATTAATCATAACCATAACTATTGTTACTACTAGGCAGGGTTTGCTAGGTTCCTAGAAACTTGTCTAGATGCTTAGATTGAAGTCAATTAATAAGATGAGGACTAGAGCTAAGTTAAGATATCGGAATCGATGCATGCCACGTGTATTAGCATGGCATTTCATTACTACATAATCATGCTGTGAGTTGATTTGACTTCATGTTGTGATATGATTTTGCATTTTAGTTTGCTACTTGTAAATGTTGTATTTTTGTTTAGCAATCCACTCTCACTCAATTTACAAAAGTTGAGGGGATAAAGTGTTTTATCCTTAGGTTTTGAAGCTGTTGTTGGGCCAAGTAACTAATTAGAGTTATCTTTAGAGTCTACTAGAAGAGTCAACAATCTTTTAGGAAGACTAACTTAAGTTGAAGGGTAGTATTGTTTTGAAGTATGTATAGAAAAGGGGGGGGGGGGGGGGGTGTGGAGTACAATTTTGTAAATATGATCTTTTTAATATGTAAAAGTTGTAAATTTTTGAAGTTTAAAAGTTTGTGGTTGAATTTGGATATTAAAATATCATTTGTCATAGGTCATCATGATTTATACAAAATGGTTGTCATTTTGCGTTAACTAACTACAAATTATCTTAATATATATCTTGTTGTAAGAAAAAACAGTTTGTTGAAATATATATTAATTATTCTTTTTGTTGAAAATATATTTGTTATTGAGTAGGAAATCTTATATTGTTCTTTTTTTAATGCAAATTTATAAAGATGTTATGGTTATATGACCCTATCAATGTCAAGTTTAAAGTGTCATGTTAATATTATTTTTTTTTTTTTGTCTCTTATTCTTATTAAGTTTTATAACTTAGAATGCTCCCTTATAGTTGGATATTTTGTTATTAGTTTAAAAACCTATATTCAATATTTGTATTAAAGTTTATTTGTTTAGTTACTCAGAGATTTACTTATGTTTATATATTATGTTATTAATGATGATTTGAAATCATTATTTTCACTTTATTTTGACTTTTATATATTGGAAAAGTATGTGTAACAAATTTATATGAATGATTAATGTAATATATTACATGACATGGATTTTGCAAACAAAACAGGTGATAATATTGTGAGCATTTTAACAAAATAATAAGAGATAATTTTCTCTACCAAATGAAATAATCATAGCTAATTAGTATTCATGTAGTAATCAAACCATATTTGAGAGATCTAATATCATGACTTTTAGCTATCAAATATTGTAATCGAGTAATGTTTTCATACACCAAAGTTTTGTAGCAAAACACGTGACATTTTGCTACCAAATCATATTTGGTATTTGATATCATGGCTTTTAACTACAAAATACCAATGTTTGAGATTATTTCATAATAGTTTTAGTTACCAAATTTTTTGTAATGAGAGACATAACTTCTTGCTGCAAACATATTTAGTAGTTAATAACATGACTTCTAAACTACCAAATTTCATTATTTGCTATCGTTTTATAATACTTTTAACCACCAAAATTTAATAGCAAAAGGCATGATTTTTTGCTACCAAATTATAATTAAGAGCATATACCCTATACCCTCTAGTAGCTTCTTAACTAGTATCAATTTTCAATTGATAGCTAATACTTTTGGCTATAGATTTTTATTTTTTCGCTACCAATAATGATGGTAGCTAAAAGTCAAATTTGTTGTAATGGGTCCAACTGGAGTAGTCACGTTTATATTGTATAAGTAACGCACTACATATGACTTCGAAAAAACGAAGCAAGAAAGACACCTGAATGGATGATCAAGTGAGAATAAAGTAAAAAGAAGGAACAGGTAATCTCGATATCTCAAATACACAAGTAATAGATAAAGCAACCTTAGGAGATCTCATACTTTCACCTTATAACTTAAGCGAATGAAATCAATTTTTTACCTGAATTGGTTATTTCATCTTAAGGAGCAGGGATTTTGTAGAAGATTTTTGTTTCTCTATTTTCTTTAAGAATTATAAATGGGGAGGAAAAGCTTGGTACTTATAGACTCCCAGGCATGATAGTATCCATTGGATCATCGTGATAATCAATCAATAAGATGAAGCTTACTAATGTTGTTAGACTCGAGTCGAGTTGACCTACCCAATTCAACCCGGTTAGTCGTGATCCCTCCATGAAACCAGTCTGAATCATCCCTTTGACTCTTATTAACAGTGACTACGGTTCAACCCTATTGACTTAACTAATCCAATAAGATCCTAAAAAAAAAACCCATTGGATTTTTTCTAGTTAAAATATATTATTTTCTTTTATATATTCTAGAAAATACACCAATTAACTAAAAATAAATATCAATCAAAGAAAAATAAAAAAAAATACTATGAAAAGTTTTCAACTTTCAATCCTCAAGGATGTGGGTAAATTTTATTGCATTATAAACAAATATAAATTATATTATAATATTTTTATTGATCTTGGTTCACTTTAGTTTGACACTGGTGTGACGCTCTTGACTCTTAACCTCTTTTCGTCGTCAAGTCAATATTTCGGTCTAGGTTTGACATTATTAACGCTTACTCAATTTATAGTTATCCTAAATGAATTAGCTAATAGGCCCAGGACCTATAGCTTTCCTCATAAATACATAAGCCTGCTTAAAAAAGGTTAGATGCAGATGGATTGGCCCAATGATCCCTGTTTTGATTCCACTAAGCCAATTCTCCCTAAATCATTCTAAATATAGATCAGACTTCCTAGGTCTTACCACTTAGTCCAAGAAGTCAACCCTAAAGAAATAATAGGCTTAACCCAACAATCAATATTATAACCTTCAACCCTTTACATTTTGCCCTTTAACCAAAATTCTTGAACGAAGTGCAAATATTTTAGGCAAGAATCACTTACTTTGAATAATTAGGTCACTGTTCAACATATATGCATTGTAAAGAGTTACCTTACCATATGGGATTAACTTTCACAACCTCTAGTTGAAGCTCGGAATACTCTTTTGATAAGATATACACTCCATGCAAAGTTATTAACATTTTCCTTCACCATCTACGTTGATAACCATTACTTTATTAATTAGTTAATATAAAGCCCCAAAACCTAGAACACTACAGTCCACTACGTATCCTTAACTTCTGCTAACACATCAAGCGTCAAGAACATGCAACTTGACTAAGATCCACAAACTAATTACATGAAGTCTATCAACTCACAGTTTAATAACCTCAAATTTGAATTAAAGTGGAATGTTGACCACCTAATTTCTGCATACCGCAATAATAAACAAACCTAACTATTACAAGTGAATGAGCTTGAATACGATATAAATCTAAGATAAACAACCTAGGGTAACATCATATAAAGGAGTCATAGGAAACTCCAAACAATCAACAATCTCCCAATATATATAACATCAAACAATAACATATGATCCTCAATAGTTCACTCCTAAAAGCTAAACTATGTTGTCTCTACTGCATCACCATAAGAACTAAGATCACTCTCCTCATCATAATACAGATAATCACAACTCGCATCCCCTACAAAATAACCACCATAAACTTCATACATTGAACTTGTAGTTGAAAAACAACAATTCCTCGAAAGGTAAGCTAACACTTAGTACAAGATACCACACACATATGCATGATCATACATGTAATGAGTCAAGCACATACATAAGTATCAACATAAATGCAACAAACAACCGGTTTTAAATCTTGTCATTTAACTTTGCAAACAGCATAGTCTTAGCATCTTGAGACTTAGGGTTACTCATGACCTCTATACATATAAAATATAAATATTACAAAAGTATTGGTATTAGGACCTCTTGATGGGAATCAGGCTGCTGGACCCCTAACCCATAACCGAGCCCGAGGACTAGAAGAATTAGCTCGACAAATCATTTTGTTCCAATTGACCCCTACCAAGACCAAGTACTTCCTTATTGGGTCACCCTTCATGCCAAGCCGTATGACTACCTATCTTTCTGTAGTATGCCAAATTAATGATTACTCTCTCACGTCCAAGCTAACAAATTACTCAACATCTTCCTTATTGAAAAGCCGAGAAAGAGAGACTTTAGATTGACGAAATCATCCCTGCTCAAACAAGTCATTTGTCCGTACTTTTTGTCCGCATCTTCTAACAACCTCGCCAATGTAGTATCACTACGTATACAATATCATGTGTAGAATTCGTTGCACCAATTATTTTTTTTTTATATATTCATTTTTATCCTTTTGAATCCTAATCTTTTCTTCCTCAAGAAATGCCCTCTTGTATTTTCCTTTTTAAGCAGATTGCCCTAACTTATGGGTATAAATACCCTTGTACTTGTAACTGTAAGGAGATCAAATCATCCTTAATACACTTTGGAGTACTTTTCTTCCTTGCGTAAACACTATTTGTTTACTTTCAACATCACTCTTATCATTTCCCTTAAATAAGGTTAGGTAGCGAGTAACCTCACCGGACTAATTTGTACGTCATATCAAATTGTGTTGTGAATACTTAGAAGTTCCATTGGTGCATCATATCCTCTTGAGCTGTTCATAGGTTTGCTTACTATTTCATTCTTCAATTTTCCCTTTTTGCTCCTTTCCCCATTAATCCCTTTTCGAGCTTTCTACAAGCTTGGACCCATTTAGCGACCAGCCTTATCTATTCTTGATCATGATTTACAACGTCTTAGTATTAGAGCAAAGGTTTCGTGTAAACTGTAGTAATTCTTTTTGAAGTTTTGTTATATTTTGTTTTGCGTATGTGAAACAGAGCAAGTTACTGTATTCATTTGACTTATGTGTTGTTAACTGTTAATTTCCTGAAGTATGTTTGAGCTTTAAATCTGTGAGGAAAAATGATAGACCTAAATATGAATGTTGGTACTGGTGATGACAATGGAGTTATCCACCATGGATGACAGTCTCAGGAAACTCCTAAAAGCATTGACAAGAGGCTTGATGAAGTTGCTAACTTATTAGTAGATCTGACCCGAGTTGTTTATGCATTGTCTTGTCGACCCACTAAGGCCGTACAAAACACTCTTTAAGCTACTCAACCCATTAGAGGTCAAAACCTAGCTCGACCCGTTCGAGGTGGAGGAGTTGGTAGACAAGTGAAGCAAAGGATAGACTTGAGCTTGATGAAGAGGAAGAAGAGTATTTCAAAGAAGAGCGTGTACGAATCCCCAGAGCTTCCGACCGTGTAAAGATTCAAATTTCGAGTTTCAATGGATATAGGAATGCTGATGAGTATCTGGATTGGGAAGAGAAGGTGGGGCATGTGTTTGATTACTATCAATATGAGGATTATGAGAAAGTGAGAACTTGTTGTTGAAATCTCCGAATATATTGCCATATGGTGGAAGAATTTTTAGGCTATGAGAAGATGATAGGGCTATCGAGAGATTAACACTTGGCCCAAGATAAAAAGAGTGCTCAAAAACAGGTTCATGTTGGAAACCCATCTTCGAGATACTTTTACTTGGCTTCAAGAGCTGAGACAAGGAGGCCGAACTATTGACGAATATGTTCAAGAGTTTCAAATGCTTCCATTATAAAGTAGAGGAAACACTAGTTCAAACAGTCTCAAGGTTCGTTACTGGATTGAGAGGAGACATTCAAGACGCTGTAGAGCTCCAATGATTTGACACCATAGATGATGCTATAAGGATTGCCTAGCAAATAGAGAGGTAAAGAAGATTCGAGTATTGGCAAGGATGCCGATTAGCCAACCTGGATAGGTAAGTTACCGAACCTTATTGAGAACCGAGTTGAGAAGGAAGGTTGATGTTAGAGCTGAGCAAAAAGGCCAACCTGATGATGAAGTGCCGACTCAAACGTATGAGAAGGGGCAAGGGTCTAGTAGGAAGACTAGTTAAATTAAGTGCTTCAAGTGTCAAGGGTTCGGATACATGACTGCTCACTGCCCAAATTGACGGACGATGGTCATCAAGGCAGACATCCTAAAGCTAGAAGTGGAGAGTACAGATGAGGAACCTAAGGGGGAGGAGGTTCTTGCCGAAAAAGAGCTGATTGAGGAGGACGTATTTCTTAGGGACTTAGATCAATTACTTATGGTTGTCCAACACACTATGAACATAAAACCTTCGCAAGAGGAGGAGTAGAGAGAGATTTGTTCCATACTACTTGTAAGATGAATGATCAAATGTGCGCCTTCATCATGGATAATGGAAGTTGCACCAATGTAGCATCAGCTGATCTTGTTTCAAAAATGAAGTTACCAACTATTGCACATCTAAGGCCATACAAGTTGCATTAGTTAAGTAAGAAAGGAGTATTACATATCACTCAGCAAATATTATTATCGATCATTATAGGAAATTACTCCAACTAAATTCTCTATGACGTACTACCCATGTGCATTTCCCACGTTTTGCTAGGAAGACCATAGTTGTTTGACATAAGAGTTATGCATGACGGCTATAAGAATACTTATATGTTCAAGAAGGATGACCGAAAGGTTATACTAAACCTAATGCCACTAAGAGAAGTTTACAAGTTGCAAATGAAACTTGCTCGTGGATTGAAGAAGGCTCTAATGATAAGTAAAGCTGCGCTCCAAGAGACCATCGATGCTAATGAGCTAACCCTCATGTTGCTTAGGTGATTACTGGAAATGAAGGAGTGGGGTGAGTTACCCTAGGAGGTTAAGGAGTTGTTAGATGAATATACTGACCTGCTCCTAGAGCAGTTACCTGAGGAGTTGCCCCCAACTCAAGGCATAGAGTACTATATTGACTTAGTACTCAATGTTGCACTGCCAAATAAACCAACTTATCGGATGAATCTTGAGTAGGCTTCTAAACTCCAATATTAAGTCAATGAGTTGCTGGATAGAGGCTATGTAAGAGAGAGTCGTAGCCCTTATGTTGTGCTTGTACTTCTAGTGCCAAAGAAGGATGGAAACCAGCGAATGTGTGTAGATAGCTAAGTTATGAACAAGATCATGATCAAATACAAGTATCCGATCCCGAAACTAGAAGACATGTTAGATGAACTCAGTGGAGTTAAGATTTTCAACAAGATTGATCTTAAATCTGGCTACTACCAAATCCACATGAGACCTAAAGATGAGTAGAAGACTGCGTTTAAGACTCGACATGGACTTTACGAATGGATGGTTATGCCCTTCAGCTTGTCGAATGTCTCAAGCACTTTCATGAGACTAATGAACCATGTGCTAAGATATCTTATGGGGAAGTGTGTCATGGTGTACTTTGATGACATCCTGGTCTACAATATCAATATATCGAGTCACTATAAACATCTTAGGGTAGTCCTGGATGTCCTTCGTGCCGAGAGACTATTTGGCAATCTAAGAAATATTGCTTTTGCTAGGAGGAAGTGGTATTCTTAGGCTATGTAATCAGTGGTAGAGGCTTGCGAGTCGATAATGAAAAGATCCGAGCAATTGTCGAGTAACCGACTCTTACTACTTGTGCCGATGTGAAAAGTTTATATGGGTTGGCTTCGTTTTATAAAAGATTCATCAAGAATTTCAGCACCTTCGCCGTACTACTTACTGAACTAACGAAAAAAAAACACTAACTTCTAATGGGGGGAAAGGGAGGAGAGGAGCTTTGCCGAAGTAAAAGAAAGATTAACCTCCACTCCATGTTAATATTACCCGACTTCGACAAAATTTTTAAGCTAGAATGCTATGCATCAGGCATTAGAATGTGTACTATCTTAATGCAGGAGAGCTAACCAATTACCTTCGACAATGAGAAGCTCTAAGGACCTTAGTTGAATTACTCTGCGTATGACAAAAAACTTTTGGCATTAATTTGAGCACTGTAAGTATGGCAACACTATTTACTACCGAGAGAATTTATCATATATACCAACCATGAATCGCTGAGGTACCTCTATAGTTAGACTAAGTTGTCAAAGTAGCAGGCAAGATGTGTTGAATTTCTTAAAGGATTCAATTTTGTGATAAAGAACAAGCAAGGAAAGAACAACGTAGTTGTAGATGCTCTTTCGAGGAGATATGTGCTTTTATCAAAACTACAGACCAAACTATTTGGGTTTGCAAGTATCAAAGAGCAGTACTTTGAAGATCTATACTTTGGACCCATAATTTCACAATATGTGGATAAGAGGACAGTGGACGAGTATCATGTAGAGGATTGGGACTTATTCCGAGGTAGAAAATTATACGTTCCGATTTGTTCACTGAAGGAGCTATTAGTCAAGGAAGCCCACAAACTGACAAAGCAACATCCCTTCAGCACATCTATGACAAAGTCACTCGGCATATGACTAAGCTCCTGGAAGAATGTGAGAAAAGACCAAAGGTAGGTCAGCTAAACAATTTCAGTCTAGAGACTTGGTGTAGCTACACCTCAGTAAGGAACGATTCCTAAACAAGAAGAGGAACAAATTATCTTCAAGAGTGGAAAGACCTTTCAGAATCCTCTAGAAAATCAATGATAATGCGTACAAATTAGAATTGCCTAAGGACTATGGGTTTCTAATGCCTTCAACATTGCCAACCTCAGTCTGTATTACCCTGATGGAGAACTAAGCAAACACCAATTGGATTTGATCCCAAATCCAAAACAACCTGGTTGAAATGATGGGAATTAAGCTGCTAGACCCTTAACCCGCAGTTGAGCCTAAGGACTAGAGAGACTAGCTCGATGAATCCTTCTATTCAAGCTGACCCTTATTGAGGCTGAGTACTTCTTTGTCGAGTCACCCTTCATGCCGAGTCGTATGACTACCCATCTTTTTGTAATATGTTGAATTGATGATTACTCTCTCGCACCCAAGCCGACCAATTACTAAGCATCTTTCTTGTCGAGAAGTTGAGAAAGAGAGACTCCAAACTGACTAAGCTATCCCTACTCGGACAAACCATCTGTCTGTACTTTTTGTCCGCATCTTTTAACAACCTCACCAATGTAACATCGCCACATGTACAGTATCATGTGTAGAATTCGTTACACTAATGATTTTTTTTTTATATTCATTTTTACCCTTTTAAATCCTGATCTTTGCTTCCCTAAGAAATGCCCTTTTTGTCTTTTCCTTTTTAGATAGGTTGCCCTAACTTATGAGTATAAAAACCCTTATACTTGTAACCTTAAGGAGATCATATCATTCTTAATACACTTTAGAGTACTTTTCTTCCTTGTGTAAACACTGTTTAGTTACTCTTGGAACCATTCTTATCCTTTCCCTTAAGCAAGGTTAGGTGGAAAGTAACCTCATTAAATCGATTCATATGTCATATCAAATTCTGTCGTAAGTCTTCGGAAGTTTCATTCGTGTGTCAAATCCTTAATTCGCTTAAACTATATATATATATATATATATATATATATATATATATAAATCACGAATACTCCAACAAGTATACTAGGTCGAAATCAAGTAATATAGAGAAAGTAAGGTTATCAATCCTTCAAGGACTAAAAAATTACTAATCCTATACTAGTTCTTATCAATATTCAGGCAATCAAAATTTAATTAATTAATCTAATATTTACTCTAAAACTATTGAAAAGAAAATAACTATGATAAATCTAAAATTAAGTAATCAATTGAGAATTGTGGGAAAACAAAATTCACCATAAATTATGCAAATCAAATTATTATCATATTATATAGATTAATAACTATATGGTCATTGAAGTGAAATTATTATACCTTAAAACTTAAGGATTTAAACCCCTGATTAATTAGTCAACTTCTACATCTTCCAATTAATAGTGGACTCTAAATTACAATCATATATCTGCCGATACTATAATTGTTTAATGTCCTAAATCAATTATCCCTAATGTTTTAGTAAATAATCAATTGCCGAACGTCGCATTAATCTCTAGATAATTTCTAATTAATTCAATTAACTCTACTTTCACATTGATTAATCAAATCAACTGAGAATTTCTAATAAACCCTATATCAACTCTCATATCATTAAGGTTTCTAACAATTATAATTAATTGACAAATATAATTGAAATTATAGAAATTGCAATCATAAATCATCCATATATCTTTTAATCCTATAGCATGAACATAATTATCATCTTAACTATCTAGGGTTTCATCAATTCCTATAAATAAAATTAACCAGCTATGAATTTGAAAACAAAAACACAAATACTAATTGAAATTGCAAGGAAATTCATAATTGAAAGCATAAATAATTCACAGAATTGCAAAAGAATAATTGAATTAAATGTCACCAATTCTGTATTGGAAAAGGTATTCTTTAATTGCAACTTCAACTTAGTTTCCACAGCAAAAGCAAATTCTTCTCAATGATTAAAGTGATTCTCCTGAAGAATTCATCAAGAACTAACTAAAAATTTTCTAAGACTCTTTACGTTTAAGGAAAAAGTGTTTAAAAATCCCTCAAACGATGAAATATAAGTTATTTATATGAAAAATTAGGGTTGACTTACATGAAGTTTCCTTTTCATCAAGGCCGGTAATGTAAGTGAAAGGCCGGCGGCGTAGCCATCAAAAGCCAGCGGCATAGACATCAAAGGCTGCTGGTGCAAGTTGTAAGTTATAAGCTATAAGCTATAAGCTATAAGTTGTAAGCTAGCTATTAGACTGACTGCCTTTAATTCCAATTTGCATGTTGTTGATCCGGACTTCGTTAATTTGTATAAAACTTCTTTAAATTATTCGTAATTCCACTCTTCAATCCTCTAATTCCTGCAATGTCCAAATGAAAACAATTAAGTATCATTTTTTAATGATTTCTATAAAATAAAAAATAATTCTATCTAAATTGGCACTTTAAAACATGAAAAATATGCCTTTATCAATCCTTTGGAGCTGTTTGTGGTTTTACTTACTGTTTCATTCTTCAATTTGCTCTTTTCGCTCCTTTCCCCATTAATCCTCTTTCAAACTTTCTTCAAGTTTGAACTCATCCAACAACCGATCTTGTCTGTTCTTAGTCACGGTTCGCAATATCTCTTTAATCACCTAAGTGCCAAAACTATTCTAGATCTACTTGGATCCTCTTAGTATGGGACTTCACCAAGGACAACGTCATGCAAAGATCACCAAGTGCATCACCTACACTGCTGGATGCAACCAATGGATGGTCAAAGCAAAGCATAAGTAGCAAATAGTTAAAACTGAGTTTCATTTAAGTCCAGTTAATGTATACTAATCAAGCACACACAATCAACAAACATGTATCTTATACTTGGTACTCCTATCTTAATAAGATCCGATTCCTCATAACCTTTAGCACCTGTGCAAAAATATTAAATATTGAGTTTAGCATTTATTAAATCCTTCACAATTCAACTCAACGCTTCTTCCCCTCTAACTCAACTCTCTTCCTCATCCTTTGTGCTTTCAAACCACATTCTATATGTCCTTCTATAACCTCTTATGTACTTTTCAACATCTCATAATCTACACAAATTAACACTGACCTACACATATGTACAACATATACGCCAACACACCCATGATCACTCACATGCCCATACCTAACATTGACATACATACCCGCGCAACACACACAAAGGTACAATCGTACATCACACACACAATCCCATACTCATGCATGACGCGCACACCTTACTGTACCACATACCTTGCCACCATGCACTCCTACACTAGCTCGACAACGCCAACAATACGCAATTTACGCCATAATCATATCACCATCGTTCTCCATCCACCTCATCAATTGCCTTTGCTAAACTCACACCAAAACCACAAAACTAAGAATTCTTTAAAGAAAAAGGATAAAAGCAATACTTACATGTAATTCTTGATCAGAAACACCCTAGACTCGAATTACAAATGTGTAAAGCTATGAAAACAGAAATCTTTATGGTTTTTATGACTTCTTCTTGGAAAAAAAAACGAATTTATACGTTAAATAAACCAAGAACTTACTTAAAATTATTATATCTTTGCATTTTCTTGAAGATTTGTTGGTTTTTCTCTTACCCTAACCCCTAAATCCGAATCTTAGCTCTAAGTTTGAGAGGGGTTTTTTACGGTTTCTAAGCTAGAGAGGTAACGTAATGTAATGTTTTTGGTGAAAGAGAGTTATGGCAACTATAAAATATGGTTAATCAATTTAATGGAAGGTATAAATTTTTTTTCCCATACCAAAATACCTATTGCATTAATGTATGATCACATTCCATACTAATGTTTGGATATTTTCATACAGCAATTTTACCTTTAGTGTTTGATATTTATTTACATAGCATACCAATATCTGAATCTTTTCCCTTAACAATATTATCCTTGTTATCCCTTATAAATTATAAGCTATACCATATCTCTAAGTTTTTATTCTATTATCTTATTCTTTCTGTAATTTTATATTTCTAAAATTTATTATTATTATTATTATAGAACCTATATTCTTTTTTTTTTAACCGGGTTTTACGGTTAATGTGGTCCACATGTTGAGATGCCCGTTAGTACAAAGGAAACGGAAACTTTTGTTTCCTCCAAGCATCCATTGCTATGTCACAAAATCTCTCAGGCTCAAGGTAAAAATCTTTGCCGATGAAATTCAAGCGACAATAAGATCCATTTATGAAAGCTGCAAGTACAAAAGGAGGCACATTAATTTACGATTAATTTTGAAAATTGAATTTGTATTAATAATATCAACTATGTAAATGTAAATTTATTTTAATGAAATCATTTTCCTAAAATTGAACTAAAAAAATTTTTCATTTGAAAATTATCAAATACAATTTATTCAAGCAAATAAAATATTATATTTTATTATTTAAAAAAAATAAAACAATGTTGTAACAACAATGTTACTGCAAATGTTTTTGAAACATTTATTATTACAGCAAATACAAGAGAAGAAAAAATTAATTGCTACGTAGAGTGACCTAAATGAATCGGATTCTAAATCAAATAATAGGTTTTGAAGCAATTGGTTCGTTTTTGCAACCAACCCTCTCGACAAGCTAGCATGCTAACCCTATTACAGCAAGTCTTGGGCTCTTTTAGTCAATTCATGTTGTCGCGATAAAGTAATTTCTTTTATTATTATTATTATCTTTAAGTGGTGGTATACTATATGCATCATGTTGGCCCTAAAAGAAATCATTAACAAGATCCTAAAGAATCAAAACAAAGATTCATAAAAAGAAATATATGACATCAACATTACAAGAAAAATATGATCAAAGAAAGTAATTGACCTTGACAAAACTCATTAATACATTCCATATTTGTGCTTATCTAGTGTCAATAAAATCTTTGGAAGACCAATGCTACTTCTAAACAACATCTTTCTTTGATATTCTTTGCAATAACTGTTTACGTATTACATATTACATATCCCAAATATGATGAAGAAGTGCGACATTGTTTCAATTTTTTTGTTTCGTTTTACTCCATAGCTTGTCTAATCTAATCCAAGCTATGCTTCTCTTGCGCATGATTAACCACGAATAAACATGCAACATTTAATCTAATATTTCGATAGTTACAGAAATAAGCATAGCTAATTTATGATATATTTGAGTGATTATCGTCTGTCACTTTTCGGCGAAACAACCCAGGTAGTGCCCAGTCTTTATGCCGGTGGAAGATGGGCCATGTGGAAATAATGGACCCCAAAAATGCTATCAAGAGATTTTAAGAGCTAAAGGACCTAAAGCACAAATGGCTAAGGATTGCAAATGCCAACCTTATGGGGCAAATCAAAGGATCGGTTCATGCTCTCTCGTTTGTGAAGACCAGAAAGGATTAACAAAAATCTTGTCCTTCCTTCGGATTTGCAATAAATGGTCGTTTTTCCTGTTAATTACTGTTTTGATAAGTAGTAATATGAATAATAGACGAAAGATAGTTTTTTGGTTTGGTAATAGTTGCTCTCCGAGGTATCTCCCGTTTGAATGAAATCTAAGTAATATATATTGACATGTAATTTTAATGTAACTATTGAAATTTCAAAGATATCATGGATTTCTAAAATACTGCATTTACATCCTTTCAAAAATTTTACACTAGAAAATTTATCCACCAATAAGTCAATATTTTGCCTAAACAAATAATTTTCAAACCGATCCATCCATCATATGATGTGCGAGTTTTTCTTGATTCAATTACTATTTTATCAATCCTCAATTTAAAAAATGATTGAAATTGAATATCAATATAAGAGATTGAATTGGTCTTGTATTTGAGACCAAAATCGTATGGCATCAACACAGTTTTCAAATTGTGTGTATACAATATTTTTAAAAGAAGGGCGTCCTATAATTTTGATCTTTTCCAGAAGATGTCAATTTGATAAACCCAAATAAAATGCGAACGATTTGAAGCTTTAGAAAGAAAGAGTTTGAATATGAAATAAATTGGATATTTCACTTTTGATGCATGAATAGAATTATAGACATAAGATATAACAAAGAAAAATGGACAATGTGAAGATACCACCTTAACTTTGCGCGACTTCTTCAATTTACTGCGTGAGCTATGAAGCTGTGAAATAAAACACTTAATTGGAAGCTTATTTATCTGCTTTAGCATCGTGCAGTATCATCCAGCGCTTATCGTCCCTCTCATCAATACGACCCAACTAAAGCTTGACACGTCACCCCAGCTTTTTAAATTGCTTTGCAAATCAAAATGTTTTCCACTTTCTTTATGTATCCAACAACCAAAACGATCAAAATTAGCCCCCTTTTAAATTGTTTGGGGGCAAATTGGAACCCCAATCGCATTGCATGGCTCTCCATAAACAGATGAGCGATCCAAAATCGATTAAATGTTCTATCAAGTGCCACACTTGACGATTTGAAAGTTTAACTAATATTCACTCAAAGTTAAGGTAATCTATTTTTGAAAACCGTCAAATAAGAAAAATAGAACTTATAACATTTGGTGTTAATACCCTTATACCCCTTGTTGTGGGCCTTGATAGTCCACTGTTTAAAAACAAAACACAAATGTTAGTTTTAGATAGAGGATTTCACTCGAGAGAGGGCAAAGTCACATATAAGAGGGGTAAAAACATAATTAGTATATAATTTTATCATTTTTTTTTTCTTTATCTTAATTGACATCAAAAGCGTCTTGTGAGCAAGAGCAAACCCGTGCAGCAATGGCAAAACTTCTCGATAGACATTATTCAGTAATTGAATATTTCTAAATATTTTACTTCCTTACTAACCAATCAAATTCAATATTCAACCACACATGCATTTGTAAAGCATGGGGACATATAGCAAATTCAAGCAAACCTGGCATCCTGGGCCCAAATCCATAGATCACTAGCATCATCTAAAAGTTGAATTAGACTTTTTAATCTATAGAGTTTAAGAGTCAAATTGTCTCATACTAAGTCCATCACACATATCAACTATCGGGCAAACCAATCCACTATAACAACTTGGAATAGCATTTCATACTATTAGTGTGACCTAGTTATAACTTCTCTCTAGACAACATGACTAGTATAAAGCCACATCATCAAGCCACTCAATCACATGCATGGTTTACAGCATAAACAATTCAATACTTCATTTTGAATATTTAACACAAATGTAAACAAATAACATAATTAATGGTTAAATAGTTACTAAACTTTATCTAATCTTGCATACATATACAGCAAAACATAGTAACCTACACACCTAAACCTAGTCAACAACTTGAAATAATTGAACTTTTGGTGGAAGTCCCATAATTTTGTACAAAATAATTGACTAATACCTTAATTATACTAAAAGATCATGTTCCTAACTCTAAATCTCAATAGAGCTCAAACTAGTTGACCATAGGCAAATTTAGGTTAATCATACCTCTCACTGCACAAAGTGGTAAACTGCTTTTGAAATATAGTCAATTGCTTTTCCTTAATGTAATTAAAAAAATCTAAAATTCTAGTTAGCTAAATTTACTATTCGGTCGACCACTTCTCAATTTGATTAGCTTTTACCTTTATCAATAGGTTCTTACCCTCTTGTCAGAGACACACTCAAGGCATCCTATATTGAATTTCTAACTCCAACGTATGCAATCAATCACTCTAATAACCTTGCAATCATCAAAATGACTATAAATGGTAAAACTTAACAATTCAAAAAATACACATTCTCTAATAATATGATTATATATCCTAACTTTTTTTACAATCCTAATAGATTTCACCTCAAAATTTTGAAATCAACAATGATATGGCTTAAACCTTAATCTCAAGTTCTATTTTCCCCAAATTTATAATTGCAAGTCTAAAGAATGATTTATATTTAACCTTAGTTTTCTAGTAAAATATCAATTGGATAAGGAGAGGTATCAATAAATAGCGGCATTTGAGGGTTTAATTAGATTATAACTATCTGTTATTAAGCATACCGTGCATGGATAGACAGTTGACCAATCTCTAGAAAATTAATTGCTACCCTATAGAGGGTTATACTTCCAATCCTTGCGGAGATATGTTCACGCAAGATTATTGGCGGATTGCGTTGGTTAGGTTCATTTATTGGCTGATTGCGTTAGTTAGATTCATTAGTTTTTGGACAGAAGTATTTTGGTTCAGACAATTTATGTGGACAGTAACATGCCATTACCAATGTAGCCACTCTACTTTTTGCATATCTTCTTGTCATTACATGAACAAGGTGGATATCGGCGATTCACGCTTGAGAATTTTGTTCACTGATGCAAAAAGTTAGAGGTTGGAATGGCCACAAGTAGCAACCATGTACTAGTGGTCGCAAAAATATGAATCATGCTAAATCATAGTAATTATTTTTTAGACTAATATTACGATTTACATATTTAATTTTATTATTTTTTATGATTATACACCTAAAATTTTAATTTGTCTAAGCGTATACTCAATAGAATATTTAGTTATCACAAATACTTCAATTCATACAATTAATCTTGTTAACACAATTAGCCAATGAATAGTTATTCATGATCTTAGAGGATTACGTGACTTCCAACGAATACTTACTAACTACCTTTTATAAAATAATAAGTTTTAACTCACTTAAAAAATATAGATTCACAAGACTCATTGATGACAATAAGTGGTCATCCATAATCTTAAAGGAATCACGTAACCCTGCAAAAACCGTAAACAACCATTTTATTAAATAATTATACTTATTAGATTAACGGTATGAATTTAAATTAACTAAAATATAAATAATTAACTAAATCTTCAATTGACATCAAAACTTCGAATATATAATTGCAAGGAGTATTACTTCATTATTTTATTTTTTCCCTTTTAGATACAACTTAGTTTGAAAAAGTTTCCAAACCAAATTGATTATTTATGTCTTATTTAAAAAGGTAAACCAAAGAGAGAGGTATATCTATTGCAGTGGTTGAGAGTTGTATCGGGAAGAGTGGTGGATCTGGGGCTCTTGCAGTCACAATTGATTGTATGCTATTGAAATTAGGATAGTTGAATTGATTCTTGGCATTTTGTGGGTGGAAATGTTGGCGGACGATAAGGTGGATTAAGAAAGGAGCAAAAGAAGTTCAAACTATTGATAATACAACCGCTGGAGAAAAGAAAATCCGAACATAATCTATTCTATTTTAAAACCAGCATTTATACTGTTAAGCTACAATCACTTTGGTTGCAAGTAGTAGTCTATTACTATTATGACTCAAGTAGGAAATTCTGGTGTGATCAGTGATAATCACATAAACTAAGCCTTCTGTGTAGATCTTCAAAAATGAACATTGAAATTAACTCCTCGACAATTCCAATCCAAAGTTTGATATCCTCACGATAAGTAAAAGCACAACCAGTAATATTTATCTTTTCGTTTCTTTTGTTTTTTTTTTCCCCTAATGAACAAAAACCGCATAAAGAGGGACAAAGAATGATCTTGCTTTCCTAGATATCACGAGCGAATTGTATTCACCATAATAAAGCTTCCAAAAATCCTTTCCATTTCTTTACATACCATCTAAGACTAATGGTCCGATTTTTCAGCACAAATAAAATCAGAAAAAATAAATAAAAATAAATAAAAGAGGTCATGATACTTTTCAATGGACACCCATTAGCAAGGATCACATAGTTGTATGAACAAGGCCATACTTGAATATGAACACTAACGGCATGTTTAATTCAACACATAGAATACACACATAATGGAATCTCTATTCAATAGGAGTTGAATAAACCCATAATATTTATTACATTATTCATTTAGACAAAATGATACATAAGGAATAGATCCATAATAAAAGTAAAATGACTAAAATTACCCTTATCTTCTATCTTCATCCCTCTCTCTATTCTATACTTATAACAGCATAACATCCTTATAGAAAATTAAAAAGAAAATTAATAAAACAAAAATAATATACCATTAGATTTAAATTTGCAATTCCATATCAAATAGTTCGTAAAAAATAAAAAAAATGAAATAGAACCTAAAACTATAATAATGAAAAAATGAAAAACAAGAAAAAAAAAAAAAAAACATTTTTCCTCTACAACCAAGCACTTAGCCTTTGGAAATCCCCATTAAAATAACTCAAAGGAACAAAGAAATCCTATATCCTATTAAATTGATGAAGGGAAAAAAAATGATTTTTGGCTAATATTTGAAAAAAATTGAATCTTTGACACTATGAATAAACACGCAACTTTGAAAAAGAAAACTACTAGATTTAATGAACATATGACCAAATTTGATAAATACACCAATCTCTTACACCATTCTCGATGAAGAAATGACCAAATCTGATGAAACAATCATCCACAATATTAAAGCTTATTTATTTTATTTTTGCCTAAATCTAATGAATATATCGGACATGGAGAGGGGAAAAAAAGGCTTAGAGGGAGAGAGAAAGAAAACAAATCAATCAAAAAGAAACAGAAGATAAAATCTTAGAGAGAGAGATACAAAACAAATTAGCAATGAATAGTTACAAACGGTGTAGTAGTGGTGGAGAACGATAGTTGTGAGATAACAATGATAGGTGTATGGTGGAGCTACAGTGGTGTTGTGTTAAAATAAGAAAGGGTAAGATGAGTAATTTGCTTATGGAATCCCAATTCATAAGTCTCATTAAAAAATCCTAATTCTATGTTTTAAAGAATTGCAATTCAATGGTAATTGTAATTTATTAAAGTGAATGCAATAAGAGAACATTTGTAAGGAACAAGGAGAGAATGGATTTACTATTCCCTTTAAGTAAACATACCATAAATGTAGTGCTTGCAGAAGATTACAGATACAGTAACATTTGGAGAAGACTACAAATCCAGTAACATTTAATGCTTGAGGCTGCTTCCTATCAGTCTTAGCAATAGAGATGATTACATGATTACCCCCTTTTCCTCCATATGAGTTTGCATTATTTTAATTTCTCTCATCATAAGCTCCCACAGCATGTATCAACCCAGGGAAAAAGAAATCGGGACAATATGAGACAAATAAAAGGAAGAGGCAAAGAAGTAAAATTCTGAGTTAGCCATCCAGTCTCTTTGAAGAATCATTGAGCCCATGCTTTAACCCCAAACAGCAAATCAACATAGAAGAAAATTAGAAACTCTCAATTTATAAAGCATCTAGTCATACAGAGGAAACCTGCTTCTGTCATGGCATGAGAAGTAATTTATCTCAGGCCCAGAGGGAATAATACCAAATGGATCCATAGATGGGTGACTTCCATAATAATTTGCCTTAATGTGATCCATGTTAACAGTGCTGCTCATCCCAGGAAATTGGAAAATGTCCTTTGTGTAATTGAACAAATTTGGATATTCCCTTATCAGTTTCTTGTTACATTTGAAGAGCACCGCATATACCTGCAGTAACAGCATAGTTGATCAAGTATGTTTTTTACAAAATATGGACATTTAAATATCAATGTAGAGGGTTTAACCGTAATACCAAAAGATAAATTAGGGTTCAGGGGCAAGGCTATTGCCAAAAGAACTTCCAATTACAAATCCCCGCACTATCCTTTCGGGCAAACTGCTTTTCTTCACTTTTCAGATTATACCAGTGAAAAAATATATATTTGCACAAGAATTTCACTACACTGTTGTAAAACAATCTGAGGAAAGTAAGTCTACACAGACATAAGAAAATTACTTTCCATAGTAATAAGAAGCTTTGATTGCTAGGCAAGGGTTTGAAGCATGATGAGAGCAAAGGATTATGAATTTATGAGGATTTTGTATCAAATTAAATGGAAAAGCATATGACATGTTTTTATCTGCTTCTGCTCAAATAATATTTTCTTCTGACAAACAAGAAAGCATCTTTTGCTTCTCCAAAAGGAACTAAGTACAAATATGGAGGCTAAAATATGGTCTCAGGGGTAATAGATGGATTTGTAGCCATACTAGCCACCCATGTGGTTGTGATTTATGGAGACATTGACTAGAATTTTGAAATGCTCTCAAGATATCTTTTAATGTGGCACAAGGTCAGCAGATCCTTCCTTACTCAATAGATGCTCATTAAGGAAAAATAGAGTGAATTAACCATCTTTTTCCTACATATCCTTATTCTAGGTCCTCATAGGTTACACTGTGTCCATTGTGGTTGTTAGTTGGGTGCAGCCAAATTACATATATGGAAGAATTTGTATATCTATAGAAGAAGCTAATAGTCAATTGAAAACTATGAGTTACCAAGAAATGTAATGTTTAAAAACAAAAATAACCTATATAAATTGAATAGATCACTTTTCATACTTGTCACCGTTAGTCACTATCCCTCATACCCAAAGAGAGTAAGTGGCACAAGGGTATGAGAGATAATTAGTAGTAGATTGTAAGGTTAAAGTAGTATGTAACAAGTCAACACTAGTCAAGAATTTTTTGGCCTAAAGGCTCATTTGTCATCTGTTATGTTGGCTATTAGCTATTTTTGCATTGGAGTGTTACAAATGGTTTTAGAGCTATCTTTTGCTAGTAGATGTACAATTTGTTGACTTGACATTAACTACTTTTAGGTTGGTGCATTACAATCACTTTGTGTTCTATATATGTGCCACCTACAGCCTCACTACCATGAGCTTTGACAACCACCAACCGCCACCTATCACCATCTCTAACAAATAACAGCCATCGCCACAATTTCTAATCAACATTGAAATTACACCACCTTCACCCATCATGCATAACACATAATCTACTAGAGGTTGACGCAAAAAGCATCTACACAAAGCACAAAGCAAACATACTTTTTGATGTTCCTTGTGAAGTTGTATCTCAATAGATAACTTCTAAAAGCAAAGATATCCACAAAGAGCTTCCTTCAATCTCAGAGAAAATCCTTTTAACAGTCTGACAAAGCCTTCTAATATACAATTAATGTCAGGGTACCATAATTTTGGAACCTGCATTCCATTTTTTAAGTTCCTTAGGGTCCAATCTTCTTTGTACTCCCTTCCAGTAGATAAAAACATTGTTTTCATACATCAAAATATAGCGCAAATAGAACCATAAACCAAAAAGCTGACAGGAAAGGTTGAGGTAATCAATTTTAATGATGGTTAATCATGCTAATCTATATGGAAGATCACAGGATCATGAATTCAGTTTCTGTCTAGAGGCTCCTTCTCATGTAATTGATATATAATTCCACACTTGATGCAGCCAAGGTCAATTTTCGTTACTTAGATAAGTTGTTACTCTCTATAATTCTTTCTATGATGGTAATATGAACTGGAAAATTACAGTAACAAAAACTAAATTTTTTTTTTTTTTTTATTTTTATAGAAGAAAAAGTAAAACCTGAATACCTTCAATTAAGATCCATGAGCACTATGCTCATCCTAATTAACACGAGCAATTCTGCTCATACAATCTCTCATTTAGAAAGAAAACGACTAACTGACTTTCTACTAACCAATCACCCCTATTTATGGTAAACTCACCCTAGACAACTATCACCTAATTAATAGAAGATTCTAGACATTTCTAGAACATCACATCCCATATGTACTGTACAGACACAAAACTGCAGCACACACAGACATGATAACAGTAACACCACATACAACAGCCTACACTAGCAGTAATCTTTTGGTATCTCTGGCAGTGTTGTATCAATACTGCCCCCATGTGAAGGTCCTTGCTCTCAAAGATTGAGTAAAGAAACAGACACAGCTAACTGACACCAATATCAACAAATTGAGTGGCATACAAGAGAGAAACAACACTATGCACAATCATCCACCGTGGAATAACCAGTGCTGAATCAACTAGTGCTGTTGTCTCCACTGCCCTGGAAAATGGAGCAATCAAGTCATCCTTCTACAAGGTAAGAAACTTCATACCAGATTGAAGCACACCTTCAACTGTCACCTGTGACAGCTAGTTTGTCAGAGGAATGATTTCAAAATGGTCTGTTTGTGATACAACTGTGGCTAGTGTTGTGTCTCTCTAGGAACACACCCTAGGTATTCTCCATCAATTGACTCCTTCAACTTTGGATTTTTCAAATCTCCACAATGCACATCCACAGTCCCACCGAAACTTCAAACAGGAACTGGATGCGAAACTGTCCGTATTTCAGGATCCATCACTTGTTCATCAAGAAGGGAGAATGTGCCAACAGGAAGTATTTCAAATTTCTCCTTCAAACAATTTATCGCCACCACAAATTCATTAATGGCCACCTGAGATATTTCCAAGGAGAAATATCCTAGGTTTTTGTCAGCAATATGCATGGCAGGTTTCTTCGTTGAACAAGTAATCATCAAACGGCCCAGTCCTACATGGTTAGCTTCGAGGGTCTACATTAAAGGCGGATTCCCAAAAGAAAACCCTATGTTTTCGCTGCCAATTGGCTCTAGCGACTCTGGCTTTGACTTACCAGCCAACCACAAATCATACACCATTTTTCGCATCTCCAACAAGTACTGGTGTATTCTTAGCCAGCTTTTGTAAATACTTTTATGATGAATGAGAATAGATTTTGTAACCAAAGCCATCATTATCTTCACCAACAGCAATCGTTGATTAGAAATCTCTAAAAAACCTATAGATGGTGCCAATTGATATCCTCCAGAAAATTACAGTGACAAGAACAAAAATATTTATTGGTTTTTGTAGAAGAAAAGGTACAAGCCCTAATACCGTCAATGAAGAAGGTCCATGAGTACCATGCTCATCCTAACTAAGACATGAGCAACTCTACTCATACAATCTCTCATAAACAAAAGGACTAACTAACCTTCATCTAAATGATCACCCCTATTTATAGTAAACTCACCCTAGACAATTGTCTAATAATTAACAGAAGATTTTAGACATTCTAGACATTTCTAGAACACCGTACCCCATATTTGGTATACAAACATAAAAATACAGCACACAAAGGCATGACAACAGTAATACCACACATACAACAGTCTGCACTAGCAGTAATCTTTTGGTATCTCTGGCAGGTCTTATCAGACACCATTTTAAACAAGCCTATTCTCTTGCTCTGAAATTTCATGGTTAATAAACGTTTTGCACCAAAATTGAAAGATCATCCATCAGGCAAATGAGAGCTCATGTTAGACAGCCAACAGAACATTAACGATGAAATATTTCAAGTGCAGTTCAACTCCTAGCATTAATTGAGCATCCATCGCTTCGTTGAAGATCATGACAATTCTCTCAAGGTATCCTGTTTACATTGCAAGTCCCCTTTCACTTCATCAGCAGCCTTATATGTGACTCTAAGACATTCTAACTTTACAAATTTATCACCATATTAACATTGTAATATGGCACTCAGCTCTCACAAGATTGCAGCATTTGGTTAGTATGTATACCATCCTGAAAATTCCATGTGAGATAACTTTTACTGTAGAATTATAGAAAACTAAAACCTGCAATAGCTCTAAAGATATTGAAGCCTTGTGCTACCTCAGTAAAAAAGCAGAAGCCTACCTTTACAATAAGGGGAATGTTTCAAAAGCTGAGATCTTACTATAGCCTCATCCTAATCATCAGTTCCAAGGCATTGACTATGTGGAAGGGAACCATATAAATTACTAAGGTTGTGCATCTAGTCCATTACTAGATAAAATCAAGCGTTTTTCAAGTTTCTCTTTTTCTGGTAATTGAATCATGCATCTTTCTGTTATTGCTCTTAAAACAGGAAACACCTGGCACGGTCACAAAATCTTTGCATCTACATATCCTGTTTGAGTCATTTCTAAATGAAAGCGATGCATAATGAAACATATGAAAGAAACTAGGTGGGATGAAAGTAATGTATCAAGTTTTGGGTGGACATTCACAGGTACCTCATCAAATCTTATAAGAGTGACAAACAGCCGGATATCAGCTTCTGTAAGTTTGTTTCCACATATATATCGTTGCTTGTCCAATATTTCTTCACACTCGTCCAAAGCTTTATAAAGTTTTTCCACAGCCTGCAAGAACTATAAAAATATCAATAATCTTTTAGTTTCAAGAGAATGTTCCACTATTGAGTAGGTTTCAAAGCCTATTCTAAAACAAATATATCTACAGCTCCAGAATATTTCCTGATAATATGTTTAGGTAATATCACCTACAGTCACTCTCAAACATCACAGACTAGATGATAGTAGGTTTATCATTATGACTAAGGGCTCAAACCCACTTACATTATAAACTCAATAAGTGTCTTATCTAACAGGAATAAATGGCAAGACCTATACTAGACTCTCTTAGAAGAATTCATCATGCTTTTTCCAGATTCATGAAAATTCACGAGCACTAGAACATAATCACCTCCTCATATGGCCTTTGCTGCTTAGAAAATCCACATTTATAGATGCCATTGTTTATACTGTCATATATCCACTCATTAGCCTCATCAATTTTGGACTGCAACTGCAGAGGATAAAGGTCTAGATTTGCATTCTCAGCAAAACTGTTGAACTCAGAATTAAGCATGCGGATGATCTCTGAACTTTCATTATTGACAATCGTTCTTAACTTCTTATCCCACAATACCTTTCAAAAGCAATTGCACAGGTATAAGCAACCACAATAGGCTCAGTGAAAATAGCGCTCCACTATCACTTATCACTGCATATACATACAGGAACAGAGTATTTTCCAGAATAACTTTTAATTGCAAGCTCATATACATCTCTAATGCTTCTTGCTCCATTTATACAATCTGGTTCTGCTCCAGGTTCCTCAAATTCAGAATCAGGAAAAACCCACCCAATATGTGAATCGTTGTCTCTTGTTCTCTCCCATTTGGACTTCACTACCTGAAACAAGATAAGTCGCTTTGATTCAATAGGGTAAATGTGCATTGCAATACTCCATCTTACGAAGGTGAATAGGTTTACCGTGTAAGTGATGACACTGTCAAGCCCTTTTATCTTCAAGTACGCTAGGCATCTGCAAGCCCAAGGACAAGCAAAGGACACATAAAGATGATATCTACCATGTTCAGCTGCAAATGTCGAAGATGGGTCTTGCGAAACAAAACCGCGAAAAGCTGATGGGCTTCTCACGAATGCTCCAGAATCTGAAATCTCGTCAATGGAAGAGCGAGCCATTCAAATAGTTTGCTGCAGAAGACAAAAGAAAGAAGAATAACTATACAAGGAGATGGTCATGCCTTATTATTGGATTTATGATGCAAATAGATTCGTATAAGTTGAATGCAGGTTAACAAGTACAAAGTGAAAGTTGAGCAGCTTGATATATGCATATGTAACAGAATGTCGAACAATGAGAGAGAGAGAGAGAGAGAGGAGACCTTGAAAGGGATCCGTCGCGGGAAAGTGAAAGATTTGTTGTTGCGGTTGCTGTTGATGCTGTTGTGGTGTGTCAGTGAGCAAGGGGGTCGCAGAACATTAGACAACATTTCACATGTGGATCCCTTCCTTCCTTGTTGCTGATCTTGAGTTTCCTTTGGCAAACAGACGCCGAAATTACACTGTTTGGATCGGCGGAAAGCATCGGAAATGGAAAGAAACCGAGAAATAATCACTATGTTTGGATAGATTAAAACATAGGGAAAGAAAGAAAATATGTGTCTAGTAACTCAAGAAAAGGAAGAAATAAGATCAATCAGACCGAAAAACTAAACTTTTCTCTCCAAATTTAGAGAGAAATTTATGGAAATGGACAGAAATCCTATAAATTTATAAAAATACTCTTAAATAAGCATACTATACATTTTCTTCTTCGATAAATCTGATGCCTTTCTTCGCTTTGCTCCTCTCTCTCTTGTTTCTATGGTCAAAATATGGGATTCCTCTTTCTTCCTTCCCTCTGGTTGAATCCTGTTGTGTGTTACCAAGCTCTCTCTCTCTTTGAACAATCCATCGTCTCTCTCTCTCTCTTCAGTTCTTTACACATAGAAGGGTAAACATTTACATAACTTACCTTCCATTCCAATTTTTAAAGCCGAACGATAGCAAAATTTATACTTTCTTTATATATTTTTTTTCTTTCCTATTCCTTTCATCTAATTTCGACTCTCCTAAAAATAGCCAAACATAGTGAATAAGTTTAGCTAACTTAAATAGAGAGTGAAAATGTATAGAAAAAAGAAGAAATTGATAGGAATGTTCCATTATTAAGTCTACTTTCTTTCTCTTCAAGGTTAGAAATGTGTGGAAATAATGATAAATTACAAAAATATCATTTTATAACACAATTAATGAAAATATGAAGGGATAGTTTTATCTTATGCAAACTTCATTTCCATTCATTTCTTTTCATTTCCTTAATGGTTACCAAACATCAAATTAAAATCACATTTTATTTTATTTTCACTCATTCCTTTTCTCTTCCATTCATTTTTACCGAATTCTTTTCCATAAAAAATAGTTAAATGTAATGTTAACATGGACTAGTGATTGAGGGTGTTCTTTGGGTTAAAAAGGGCTCACAATTAACCTCGTCATTCATTTGAATCGATAAATAGTTCTTGCTTTGTTATTTTGTTAATGGGAAAATAAAAACCTAATATTTTGTGTTTTCAAGAAAATTGAACCAACTAGGTATGTTTCTAGAATTATGGTAAACTAGTAGCATAGAGGAGAAAATCACATCAAATGTATCAACATTCAAGGTAAATTGAAACAAATCAATATTTTGAAAAATTCAAATAAGAAATTAATAGTTTAGTAAAAAGTTAAAATAAAGTGACACATGGTGCTCACTTGGTGAGTGTGTGACATACGAGCAATGCTTACATATAAATTTAAATAATAAATAAATAGAAAAAGACTTAAAGCATATGTAAAAATACTAAAAAAAGTAAAGAATTTTTTTTAAATATGAAAGTAAAAAAAAACTACAAATAGATTAAATTAAGTATAATATATATAACAATATGATTAAATCAAAATAATAAAAAGATAAGAAATTTAAAAAAAAAAGGGGAAAAGTAGCAAAAAATCAAAAGAAAATAAAATCGGTTACCTCGAGGCCAAATGAGAGCAACCAGCTACTTGGGAGGAGTCGTGTAACCCCACTTAAGTGGTAACTAGCCACCCACCAGCATTGGGGTGACTAGTTCTACCATCTTTATTATAGTCGTAAATTACTTAAAAAAGTAGGTCATCGACCCACTAACTAACGGTCTTAGTGTTGGGTGGCTACTCCACCTTGCTTTTTCAAAAAAAAAAAAAAAGAAAAAAGAAGTGAAAACCTCATTAGGGCGCGTGACTCAATGATGACCTAATTAGATTTTCACCTTTTTTTCTAGTGGTAAGTGGTCATCTTACTGTTAGGTAATAAGTTGACGATACACTTTTTCAAGTGGGTTACAACCCACCATGAAGATCCAAGTTAGAGGGTGAATGGTTTTTTTTTTTTTTTCTACAACATTTTCCTTTTTTATTTCTATTTTTTTTAATTCTACATATAATATAATTAATCGTATTACAATATACATTATTTTCATTTTGTATTATTATTATTATTACAATGTATTATATTGTATTATATATGTTACATTTGGATTAAAAACTTAATTATAATATTATCTATTATATTTATATTAAGCTTTTAGTCTTCTCGTTTATTAGATTTTTTTATATTATTTATTCATAATTTTCTTTATCTTTTAAATATTTTTATGTTTTTTTAGTTATTATTTAAATGTACACATCATGTGAGTGACATGTGTCACTTAATGGCCACATCCGATTAAGCTAATGGTGTTATAATGATGATTTATTAATTTAACCTATTATTGAAATGTTCCTATTTGGATTTTTTAAAATGTTGATTTTTTATTTGAACTTATCCTCAAAAGTTAATACCACTGGTGAATTTTCTCTAGTGTAAAGTATTGGGTAAAATACCTTTTCTTTTGTTGAATCACTTTTGCGCTTGGATCAATCCATAGCTTGTGTACCATAAAATCTCTAAGGATACCTCACATATCCAAACGGGACCATGCAAATACATCAACATTAACTTGCAAGAAGTTAATCAAACTTTGACTAATGTCTATCAACAAAGGTTTCCTTATTTTTTTTGTTTTCCTAGGTTCATCTCCTAAAGAGATTTCCTTTGTATCGTTCTGAACACTTTCTATGCCAATTGACTTTCCTTCTGAATATGTTTCTATTTGAAATACCTCTTCTTGTTTTAAAGCCCTCATATACAAGGACCTTACCAACTATTGATCCTCTTTGCACACACCGACTCTCATGAGAGTAGGGAATTTGGTTTTGAGATGTATAGTGGAAGGGATGATGCCAAATAAATGTTGATACGGCTGTCTCATGATCATGTTATATAAGGACCAACATTTGATGAAAAGGAAGTCTACTTTATCTTCTGCGATATTCTCACCATCTCCAATCTTAATTGATAGAGAGATCACTCCGGCTATTTGGACAGGTTGATTGTTGAAAGCATACAAATCATATTTATAAGATCTTAGTTATGCTTTAAGCTTTGGTCTCATTGAGTCAAAAGTGTGTTGGAAAATGATGTCTACCAAACTTCTTGTGTCAATAAGAATTTTCTTAACCTTGAAGTTAGTAACTTTTGTATTAATAATAAGTGCATCATCATATAGCCTTTGGATGCCTTAAAGTCTTTCTCCGTAAAAGAGATTGTATTGCTGATCTTAACCTTCTTACCTTGGATCTTGCAAACATAGTTTTTTGGGTTAATCAAACTCGAAGAGCTTGACTAGCCTATAGCAGGTCCGTCGATAATAGTGTTAATTACTCTATTGGGTACTTTGCTGGAACTCCTGTCTCTTGCATCTCTCCCAGCAACAGTTAGCCAAGTGTCATTCTCCTGCTCCTCGCATCTCCTTTGAGATGGTCTCTCAATATTCTTAGCATCATGTGCTAGGAACTTATACAAATGCTCGTGTTGAATTGCATCCTCGATTGTATTCTTGAGTTGGATGCATTCATTTGTATTCTTGAGTTGGGTGACTCGTTGATAGATTTGTTGGATGGACTGGGCTTCGGTTCTTACTTTTGGATCTTCTATGTCAATGGGCAGCATCGAGGTGTGATCGAGGGGTAGTTTGAGGTTAAAATCACAGATGACTTCAAATGGGGCATGCCCAATAGTAGCGTGTACCAACCTATTGTAAGCAAAATCGACCACAGGCAAACAAACATCCTAATTAGCTAAGTTCTTTCTTACTATAGCTTTTAGTAGCAATCCTAAGGTACAGTTGACCACCTCAGTCTAGCCGCTAATTTGGGGATGGCAAGAGGTGTTGAACAGCAGTTTAGCTCCCATCTAACACTAAAGGGTTCTCTAAAAATGGCTTAGAAATTTTAGGTCTCGATCTAACACCACACTCCATGGTACTCCGTGTATGCAAACTACTTCCTGCAAAAATAAAGAAGTAATAACCAAAGCATTGTTAGTTTTAGCGCAGGGTACAAAATGTATCATTTTATTGAACCTATCCATGATAACCATAGCAAAATATTTGCCTCGGGTAATGTGGGGTAATTTAAGGACAAAGTCCATACTCAAGTCAACCCATGGTTTGGTCAAAATAGGCAAAGGTATTACTTTCCCTTGCTCTACTTAACTCTTGACTTTCTTATAGATGGTGCATCTCTTAATCACACAATGCACGTTACGCTTCATTTTAGGCCAAAAGAATCTATTATTCAATAGCTCATACGTTCTTCACTCTCCAAAGTGTCCAGAGAGTCCTCTACGTAGGCTTCTCTCACCAACAACTATCTCATTGAATAGGTCAACACACATAACTTATTACCTTTGAACAAATAGCCATCCTCTACATAGTACCCATCAACTGCCCTTCCTTCTCTATAATTCTTTTATATAGGGCCAAAATGAGGATCATTTTGCTCTTTTATGTTGGCAAAACCTAACAATTTGGTATGTAGCTCGGTGAGAAGAACATGTCTTCTTGATAGGGCATCGACAACTACATTATTCTTACCTTGCTTGTACTTAATGACAAAGTTAAATCTCTCTAAGAACTTAATCCATCGGGCTTAGCATTTGGAAAGTTTAGATTGGCTACACAAATATTTGAAGGACTCATGATTAGTGTCTATGACAAATTCTTTTAGTAGAAGATAGTGCAACCATACGTGAAGAGCTCAGATCGGGGCCAAAAGTTCTTTGTCATATATAGAATAGTTCAACTATGCTCCCTTGAGCTTCTCCGTATGATAAGTGATAGGTCAGCCTTCTTGCATTAACATAGCTTTAATGCCGACAACTGACACATTACATTCAAGCTCAAATAATCTATGAAAGTATGGTAAGGCTAAGACTAAGGTAGAGGTCAACCTTGTTTTCACCTCAGTAAAACTCCTCCATTCTTTCTCTCTCCACTTGAACTCTACATTCCTCTTTGTCAACTCAGTTAGAAGTATTACAATTGTAATGAACCCTTGGATAAAGCATTGGTAAAATGATGCTAATCTATGAAAACTCATTACCTTGGTACAAGTGTTCAAGGTTGGCTACTTAACAATAATAAAGAGCCCATGCACTTACATAAAGATTTAAATAATGATTATAATTTTTAATAAAGAAAAAAATGTAAATATAACCTAATGATTTTATGTATTATAATAAAATATGTTATAAAATAAGGTCTTGCAAATGAATGACTTCTTTAGATGTCCAAACTTGTAACAATTATGTTGATATCCTTAATTTACACTTAGCTACCATCTATTACTCTTTTCCCCCATTGAGAGTTAATAAGCTTTTAAGTCACTACTTTAATTGAAGCTTGCTTCTAGTCCTTCACTCCTCTAATTACCTCAAACATCTAACTTAACTAATGTCTATTAAGGTTCATAGCTATCACTTCCATTATTAATAACGTCAAAAGTTTCTAATTACTTTAGACAAACTTACAAAAGCTATTGTTATCTCATTGTTCCTTAAACGCGACATCCTTAATTGGCCTCCTTAATTCTACCATCTCCCTTAATTATTGTCTATAGTATAACCAAGATAAACTCTTTTCGTCAATATATATAATAACTTCTTATATAATTACCTTTATACATCAATATAACACTATTATTTGTAATACTACTACTGATTCTTGGCCTATTCTTACTATACCGTAGATACTATCTTCTTATCTTACTTAAGCTAACCTAGTTACCTTACACAATCTCATATACGATTCTATAATATAATCCTTTATTTATGCAAAATTTCCTTATCTCAAAACATACTTCAATCCTTTCTTCCTTAATCCTTACTATATATGTACCCAAATCTTCTATTCACTTCCTTTTACACATGAGTTTCTATAAATTTACTATAATTTCTTTCTTAATACCAGCTCAAGTTCATCAGGTTCCTAAGCACTTCTTTAAATCTTTTCCTCAAAAATTACTTCAACCATATTGTTCATTATTGTGTTTCGTCCTTTCTTCCCAAGCGTGCCTAATCCATGTTCCTAGACATTCCTTAAGCACCATCTCCATCCTTACTCAATCCATAAGATTGACATATATGTTGTAGCTCTTTGATCCATCACACTTTTGATCCTTATAGACAATCTATGATACTTTATTGTCCCTTCCAAAAAACTATGCTCTAATATTACCTTATAATGCCCTTGCCTATAAAAGGCATCTATTTAAGCTTTTTGTACAAGACTTGGTACCTAAGAGACACTTCGTTATGCTAACCCATAGTTAGGATAAGGTTAAACTTGTAATAGACCTACTAAACTAATACGCTAAACATACAAAACTTCTAAAACTTTTCTTCATGAACACAATGAATCATAGCACAAACCTTTAGAATAATGGGGCATACCTACAGTATGACAGTTTCAACTTCTTTATTAAGCTCATTCTAAATAGAAGAGTACATTTTACATTCAAAAGCTTAACAATGAAAACCTACAATGTAACATTACAATCTTCTTGGAAATATTTTTATTTAAACTTGTATTAGAATTTTGCAGCTAATTGCTCTTAATTACTTAATCCAGCTTCCAACTCCAAGGTTGTTTTATCTTTGGTAACTAAGGTTAGGTAAGCTAATTTTTCAACTTAACTTTTTAGACAAGTGAGCATAAACTAAAAAAAAAAAAATCTAACCATGAGAGCTGCAAATGAGCTTAATTGCTCGTAAGCTTGACTTACTTTAAGCTTAACTCTGCTTAATGAGCTCAAGCTTAATATAAAGCTCATTTATTTGAATAAGCCAAGCATGAGCTTTAGTTTAAGTTTATGAGCTTGCTTACTTAGGCTCATAAGTAGGCTTACAAGCTTTATGTATTTTATGCATTATATATTATATATTATTAAAATTCAAAAACTAATATCTATATAATATATAATTTAATCCTTATTCACCATTTGCTTATTTATTTATATATTTCCTTTTTTTATATACCCAAGCTTGTGAGCAGACTCTAGCTTAACTCACTTTAGGCTTAGTTCAGCTTAAACTCGATTATTAAATAAGTTGAGCTCAAGCTAAAGACAAAGCTTATTTATCTAAATAAGTCTTGCTTAAGTCTTAATTTGCAATCTTAATAAAAGCTCAATTCGAGTTTGAACTAAATAATTTTTAAATGAGCCGAGCCTAAGTCTTCAAAATGTGATTTTTGAAACCCAAGTTTAAAGACATGAGATTCACTTAATTAAATTTCTCCGTTGCACATAACAAGTAGACAGGTGGTCTACATTCTTTTAGCCATTATATAAACAAAAAATAATCAAGTAAGGAGTACTCAATTATATGAGTGCCCAATCCATTATTTGTTATAGCTATCATCGCTTGTCCAACAAGGTAAACTAAATAAGAGTACTCATTTCTATTCCACTCCAACTGTATGCCATAGTAACTATGTAATTAATCATATTAAATTCCATTAATCAATTAACTTAATTATTATTCATAGGAGTAAGTTTATTATTCCTAATTTAATAAGTTACTTATACCTAGAAGTTTAAGAATTAAGGTTGTTCCTTCATGAGATACTTATCTAAGTTATCCTCTAATTCATCCTCTAACTTACCTTTTGAATCATTCTCTAAGTTAACTATAAGGTTCTTAATAGGGTGTTCTCTAACTTATTAACTAAACTAGTTCAAGTGTAAAATCTTTGTCTTGAACCTTCTAACTTATTTTCTAAGTGAATTTTAAATTAAAGTTCATACTTAATTGATCCTCCAAATTATCCTTTAATAACCCTTTTATGTTAATCTATAAATGTAAAAACTTAATAAAACTCCACACTACACTACCTTCTCAACCATTTATGATATGATCCCATAGATTAGCTACTCTAACATATTATTTTGGGTCTAGTAACTATTAGACCTACTCATTTCCTTTATTTATGGAGATCATAATATTTAAGCTCTAATTCACTATAAATAACTTGGTTACACAAACAATGAAATCAAATTTGTATAGTCTTGATAACATAACTAAGTATCATAAATCAAAATAAGTCAAATTGATCAAGAATTTTTACTAAAATTATGTATTTCTCAAATTCCTTAAAACAAAACATATTGATAGGAGATTTTAGACATGGGTTTCTTCGGCCCAAACCGACTTGTTTGGGTCATGGGCAAACCTGTTTCGGACCTTAACCGACCTCTTTGAAGCCTTTAGAACTTATGACCATGCTCTCCTTATATAATTGCTCTTTTCCTATCTTAAACTTGTTTGTTGGACTCATAAACTATCTACTCTTAAAAAGCACTTAACTTCTAACAAGATGGGTTCCCAACTAAGGAGCTCAGTTAAATCAAGGAATCCCAGCATTAAGGAAGCTACTAATATTAGAAAAAGAAAGTCAACTAGTTAAGCTGTATTCTTGATTCTTTAAGATTTGTAGATATCCATAGACATACTTTCCTAATCCAGTAAGATACACTTTCCTCTTCAAGAAGATTCATCCTTATTGAAGTTTCCTAAAATATCTCAATATTTTCACCATTGGTAAGACATCTACACATACATTCACTTGCTCTTTCCTTTGCCATCTTGCTGTTCATTCGGCTCCCACACTTAGCTAATCTAAGCATTAAAGTCCTACACTAGACAATACCCTTAGTGCCCCTCATTATGTTTTATTTTGCAAGCCCTGCTACATCCCTTTTAGAGGTTCAACTTGCTTTCATACTCTATTGGTTAAATCTTTAGATGACAAAACATATTTGATAAAAATAAATTTAATAAATACCAAACAAATAATTTGTCAAAAGCTCTTGTTATGTAAATTAAATATAAGTTATGAGGAGTTTATAAACCAAAAATTAGCTGAAAATATTTTACTAATTCTTAAAGTTAATATAATTTTTTTTTAATAGATCATGTTGTTGGTAGATTTCGGTAATTGGAATTATCTTGCAAAGAAAGGAAAAGCTCTTGGTACCGGAGCCAATTCGATATGACTACTCTGATGCCTAATTTAATGAATGAGAATAAGGGAAGTTAAGTGAGTGGTAAAGAGTTATCAAATGTCTCTTACAATGTTTCTTTCCCATATTTATAGGCGAATGTCATATTTGAAACAACGGTTATTAGAATGATTAATGAGATACGTGGAGGCCTCTTGATCAAACACATTTTGCAAATGTAGGAAGAGTGGGCAATTATGTAATATAACTGTGTCAAGTAATAATTGTTTGCGCCACTTTACTTAATTTAAATCAAATGCTAGTCCATGTTACTCGGCATTAGCTGAGAATCAAGTTACTCATCATGTTGATGTTACTCGGTATAGTCGATAATAGAGTCTCTCGTCATATAGGCAACCGAACAATCAAGCGATTGAAATTCGACTATCAACATTTGCCCCTAACTCCCATGGTCGAGTATTTAGCTAAAGAAGTAAACATCTTGATGTTATGTGGAGTCAAGTAGGGAATAATTTCCCAAATGCCAAGTAATCGAAAATGTTCTTTGATTTTTGAGAAATGAATCATGTCCTATGTGAAAGGTTGCAGCTTTCAATTTTCCCGCCTGTTAGAAGCTTAAGTGACGGCACAAATGACAACTGTCACAATAGCCATAATTATATCGTAGGCCATAATAACTGTTAGAGTCTCGGCAACCATTGGATCTCTATCTCAAAACACACGTTAGTAATCCATACCATCTTCTATTCAGTACGTCATTTCTAACAAAGTATGAGTTTTTTTATAGCAAAATCGAACTTTACAATCACATTCATAAGCTTTCTCTTACTTTCAATATTTTGTCTTTAACTTCAAATGTTGTGAATTTATAACTAATTAGGTATGATTTGCAACATAATTCATCAATTTATCCTTTTGGATTCCGAAGCAATGAAGACTAAGGCCACTTCTCTACCCTAAAAAAGGAGCGAGATGGCATATTCCTCGAGTAGTTTGGTCGATAGTGTAGTGGAGCGATGGGACAAACTCACCCGAATCAATTCCCTCGTAGTAGATACGTACCTAGATGATAAGGAGGGAACATCTGTGGCTAGGTATCTATACAATAATATGGTCTACTTTCGTGATGGAAACTTAGGAGGCTGAGAGAAGAGGAAAGAGTATGTTTTCCAAGGGAACGTGAGTTCCACATCTATTTGAAGTATCTTGATTTTGGACTAGGCTTCCCTTTCTTAGCATTCATTAAGCAATTCTTTAATTATTTCCGAGTTGCATTGAGTATGTTTTCATTAAATACATATAGACTTCTAGTAGCTTTTGAAATAATCTATGAAGAAGCTAAAGTTAAGGTTATGCCTCAATTATTCTGGTACTTCTTTACAATTAGGAGGCAATCTAACAGGTGGTACTTTGCTGCCGTGAAGCATAGGCAAAAGTTCATGGATAGGTTGGAGTCCAAGATCCATAAGTGACACAACAAATTTATGTCAATAGTTTCAGATGAGGAGTTAGATTTCTAAACTCAATGAAACGATCCAATCTGTACAAAGGACATAGAGTTGATGTCGAATGATGCTGTTGCAGTAAAGAAGATTTTGGATAAGACAAAGAACTAAATGTTCTTCTAGGACACTGAAAGGATAATAAGGTGTTATGAAAGCGGAGAGCCGATCTTTTTCCGAGAAGGAAGGTATGCTAATGAGTAACTGCCGTATCAAGTATAGCTATAAGAGGAAAGTCGTTCTTATGACTTGAGGGAAGAATTGTTTCCTTTAAGTCTTGCTCAACACAGAGAATGTAAGTTCGTTCATTTTCTTTACATTAATATTAATATGTCTACTTTATATTGCAGATATGAGTGTTGGTAAGGTGAATCCCCTTAAATTATTGGCCCAAGCCAAGGCCAAGAAATCAAAGGCTGATAAGCGCATGACCACTATCATTACCATTCAGCCAGCTATTGTGAAGAAAGCAACAAAAGAAGGTGCGACGAAGTAAGTGGTAGCTTAAAAGAAGACCTCCCAACCAGCTAAGAAGCAGAAATGTAGTAAGAAGCCTGAATTGATCGAGGCCCTACATACTGAAGCACTTACAATTTAGGATATTCCATCTACTGTAGAGCCGAGAAAGGGTGGTCGAGAGACCTAACCCTAAAAAGAGGCTAAAGTTACTACAATTGCTGAAGGGTTGTCACTAATGGCAAAAGCGGTGCTGAGCACTAATAGTAAAAGACTCGAGAAGGAACTTGTCGGCCGACCGCCTACCAAGTGGTCCAAAGAGTTAGATGCAAGGACGAAGGAAGCCATGCGTAATAAAGCTCTCAGCATTAGCACTACCAAATTCGTCCCACTTCATCCCGTATTAGAGTCAATCTATCTTATACACCAACTCAACCTTAGGAGATAGGATGAAATCTTTGGCCTTTATATAAGATATTATTCTTCCTAACGACAAAAAGATCACAAAGAAAGATATCAATAGGGTCAATGGTTGCAATAAGGCTCATATCGTGGCCAAACTATATGATGTAAGTATCTATGACATCCTTTTAACTGTTAGGTTTATTTAATTGCTAATACTCCTGTTCGTTTTTAGATAAGCGACCATGTTCTGACAACTTTAGACAAAGCTGACAGAGAGATTAAGAAGGTAATAGCAATAATAATATTCATGCATTTTTCCAGGTTAACTAAAATTTTCATTATTATACATCATCATGTTGCAAAAAATTGAGGATGCGTATAACTCCTCCAAGGCCTAAACTGTTGCTATAGAGAATGCTAGAATAAGGGCCAAGATGGAGGCCAGAAAGTACTAGGAAGAATTGGTTGCCAAGACATTGGCACATGCTTTGGTTGTTGATGAAGTCTTAAGCCTTAAGGGCAAGGTTAAAGAGTAGTATAAGGAAGCTGAATGCTTAAAAGAGGAGCTATAGAAGAAAAAAGAAAAGTGCTGGGGTTTAGGCCGAACTCTTTGCATAGTGAGCAATAAAGAGGACAAGCTCAAGGTGCAAATCAAGGAGCTAGAGACTAATGTCACAAGGTTGCAAAGCTGTGCTACCAAGTTGGAGGAGATCGTGAAGAGAGGACCCTTTGTTGAAGAGGCACTGGTTATCATCACTCCTAGTCAGCAATACGAGAGACTATTATGGAAAAAGTTGTTGGAGGGGATCCAAGCGGCAAGAGAGGAAATCCTTAAGCTTCACTCCGATTATGATCTCTTGTGTCTAGATTTTGCTAACATTGACGACAAAGTCAATAGCTGCTACGAGGATGATGGTAAGGAATCAAGTACCGAGATTGATATGGGGACTAATAATGAAACTCATGTCTAGGATTCGAGGGAAGATGAAGAACGCTTATCAAAGAAAATCCCCTATGAACGAAAAGAAAAATCTACTTATTCTAAGACCCTAAGTGTTGAAAAAGGGATATGCTTTGAGGAGGCCCTAGCCTTTGGTCCAAAAATTGCTTCTGCTCACTTTGAAAATAGGCCATAGGGTTGTCTTGTAATTTTAATTCTTTATATGTAGTGCTTTAGGCCAAATGGCCGAGTATTTGTAATCATATTGCGATGAATGAAAAACACTTTTTGTATAACTTTGTATTTCTAGTATGTTTTATTTCACACACCGTGTTTTCCTAGCATGTATGATTTTCATTTTTTTTTATTAATATGCATGTTTTATTTCACATGCTCTTATTCTTCAGCATGTTTTACTTCACACACTAAGTTTTTCTCCCCATGTTTTACTTTACATGCCTAATTCTTTTGGCATGTTTTATTTTACATGCCTTTCTTGCATCTTTTTATAGATACTGTCAGTTAGCCATTTGAGATGTAGACTAGCCATTCTACTCAACTGTAAGATTGATTTTTGAAGTTCGTTAATTGCAATAGGCTTGAACTTATGTCAGTTCATTCACCATGCAGTTTAAACTTATTAACTTATCAGTCATAAATAGTTCTAAAAACAAAATAAAACTTCAAATATAAATGTCTCACAAACAAGTAGGCTGTCACCTTACAAGACAAATGGAAATGAACATCATCTAGGTAATCAATTGAAATAGAGTTTCAAATTCTCGGCATTTCATGCTCGAGGGATGATTGATCCATCTAACCTTTTTAGTTAATAGGCCCCTTTGCCAATGACTTCTTGGACCCTAACAGGATCCTCTAAATTTATGCTAAGGTCCTCTTGACTTTCTTGCGCACTAGTTGCTTCTAGCTTTCGGCAAACTAAGTCCTCAGGTTGAAAAACCTTATACTTTACTTTTAATTATAATACCTAGCTACTTTATGTTGGTACGCCACAACCTTTGCTCTTGTAATATCTTTAATTTCTTCAATGATGTCCAAATTTGCTATTAATCCAACTTAATTAACCATCACATCAAAATTCTGCATTCTTAGTTAGGCCGATCCAACTCATTCAGCAAAATTGCTTCTGTGCCATATGCTAACTTGAAGGGGGCTTCCCTTATTATGGTTTTGTAGGTGGTTCTATACCTCCATAAGACATCCAATAGTTCATCAGCCCATCTCCCCTTAACTTAATTAACTTTCCTCCTTATGTTGTACAAGATAATCTTGTTGACAGCTTCAACTTGTCCATTCGTCTGAGGGTATGCTATAAGCATGTAGTTTAAGCGAATGTCGTATTTCTCACAAAATGCTTAGAACTTGTTGTTGTCAAACTTGCAGGCCATTGTTTGTAATTATCATAAAAAGAACTCTGAATCTCGATATTATGGAGTTAAAAACAAATGCCTCCATTTTCTATTCAGTGATTCTTGCTATTACTTCGACCTCTACCCATTTTGTAAAATAATCCACGGTAATAATGAAAAATTATCACTAGGCTGTAGACTTCGGGAAGGGTCTGAGAATATCTAACCCCCATTAAGCAAAAGGCTAAGGACTAGATAGGTAACATAGTTTAGTTGAAGGCGTGTGACTTAGTACCTCGTACTTCTAGCATTGTAAACAATATTGAACAGCCATCCTTACATCTTCTTTCATGATTGGCTAATAATAGCCGAGTCGCAATGCGTGAACATACAATGTCTATGCTTTCAAGTTGTTATTGTATATGTTACCGCATAGTTTAGATAACACTTGTTAGGCATCTCTCGGAGCATTTGTATAGTTGATCATCGATCAGCGTATAATTTGTAGCTTTATAAACCAATCTTCGTGCTTCTTTCTAGTTGTCAAGGAGGGTGCCGTCTCTCAAATAATCTACAAGAGGATCCATCCAAGACTCATCTTTAAGGCAAGGAGTCAATTCGTAACTCTACGAGAAAGTGGATAAACTGTTTTGTGGGAGAAATCGACAAAAAGTTTGTCGCTTAGGTTAGGGAATGCCATACTAGCTAACTTGGACAACTTATCGATAGTAACATTCTTATTTCTCAGTACCTTGTGGATTGAGAAAAATTTAAATCCTCCTGTGAGCATTCATATCACTAATAGGTATTTGCTCATTTCTTCTTCCCTTGCTACATAACTTCCTATGACTTGATTCACTATTAGTTGTGAATAAGAGAATACTTTGAGTTTCTCAGCACTAATCTCTTTCACCAATTTAAGTTCGACAATCAAAGCTTCATATTCTGCTTTGTTGTTGTTGGTTGGGAATCCAAATTTTAAGGCAAAATTAACTTTGTTGTTATGGGGGCCTTAAAGAATAAGGCCTACACCACTTCCTTCTCTTGTGGAAGAAGCATCTACATAAAGGTACCATGGGGGTCTTTCGATAATATCTACACTATCTTCATCATTAGTGAATTCGGCCAAAAAATCTACTAACATTTAAGCTTTTAAAGCCGCTCTGAGTTTGTACTGTACACCATAAGTACTTAGCTCTAAGGTGTATTTCATCATCCTCTTAGAAGAGTTTAGTAGTTGTAATGCCTACCTAATGGCTAATAAGTGAGGACTACGATTTGGTGAGCCTCGAAATACGGTTTCAATTTCCTTACCGAGAGAACCATTACTAAAACAAACTTCTCAATTTTCATATACCAATGCTTTGGCCCTTGAAAGACATGACTCAAGTAATAAACAGGTCAATGCTCCTTGTCATCAATTTTAACCAATATAAAAGAAAGAGCTTGGTAACTAACTTATAAGTACAAATATAAATTCTCTCCAGAGATGGGTGTTAAGAGTATTAAAAGTGATGCAAGGAATTCTTTGAAATCATTGAAAGCCCTTTCGTAATCATTAGACCATTTGAACTCTTTCAAATTCTTTAAGATTTTAAAGAATTCTATATACCTATTCGTACTTCTCAACAAAAATCGATTATGGGTAGCTATTTTCTTGGTAAGTTACTGTACTTCCTTGACCGTACAAGGAGATTTCATGTTTATTATCAAGTCAATCTTTCTTAGGTTGGCTTCAATGCCACGTTGAGTCATCATGAATCTTAAAAATTCTCTTGAAGTCATGCTAAAGACACACTTCTATGGATTAAGCTTCATGTTGTATCTCTTGAAAGTAGCAAATGTCTCCTCAAGATCTGTAAGATGACGATCCTCTATCACACTCTTCACAATCATGTCGTCAACATATGCTTTAACATTTTAGTGGATCTAGGGTTTGAACATCTTAGTAACAAGTTTCTAGTAAGTTGCACCAACGTTTTGTAGCCCAAAGGGCATCACTATATAACAGTAAGTTCCAAAATTGGTAACAAATGACATGTGAACTTCATCCTCTTTGTTTATCTTAATTTGGTTGTAACCCAAGAAAGCATCCATAAAAGAAAAGTAACACATGTCCAATGGTTGAATCTACTATCTGATCGATTTTCGGCAGTAGAAAACAATCCTTAGGATAGGTCTTACTAAGATCCATGAAGTCTATGCACATGTGTTACTTGCCGTTAGACTTCTTGACTAGTATACAGTTGGCTAGCCAAGTCGGATAAGGCTCTTCCCAAATAAATCTTGCCTTTAATAGCTTCCGAACTTCTTCCTCTATGGCTGCTTGTTTCTTATGGGCAAAATGCCTTTTCTTTTGTTGGATTGCCTTTACGCTTGGATCAATCTGTAGCTTATGCAACATAATGTCTCTAGGGATACTCGGTATATTCGAAGGGGACTATGCAAATACATTGACATTGACTTGCAAGAAGTTGATCAAACTTTGATGAATGTCTATCGACAAAGGTTTCCCTATCTTTTTTGTTTTCCCAAGTTCATCTCTTAAAGAGATTTCCTCCATATCATTCTTAACACTTTCTATGCCGACTGACTTTCCTTTTGGATAGGTTTCTACTTGAAATACCTCTTCTTGTCTTAAGGCTCTCGTGTACAAAGACCTTGTCAACTATTGATCCCCTTTGCACATGTCGACTCCTGTGGAAGTGAGGAATTTGGCTTTAGGATGTACAATGGAAGGGATGATCACGAATAAATGTTGATACAACCATCCCATGATCATGTTGTATAGGGACCAACATTTGATGACGAGGAAGTCCACTTTATCTTTTGCAACATTCTCACCATCTCCAATCTAAATTGGTAGAGAGATCACTTCGCTCACTTGGACAGGTTGATTGTTGAAAGCATACAAATCGTATTTATAAGATCTTAATTGTGCTTTGAGCTTTGGTCTCATCTAGTCAAAAGTGTGTTGGAAAATGATATCTGCTAAACTTCTTATGTCAACAAGAATTTTCTTGACCTTAAAGTTGGCAACTTCTACATTGATAACAAGTGTATTATCATACAGCCTTTGGATGCCCTTAAAGTCTTCCTCTACAAAAGAGATTGTATTGTCGATCTTAACCTTCTTGCCTTGGATGTTACAAACATAATTTTTGGGGTTAGTCAAACTCAAAGAGCTTGACTAACCTATAACAGGTATGTCGACAATAGTGTTAATTACTCCATTGGGTGCTTTGCTGGAACTCCTGTCCCTTGCATCTCTCCCAGCAATAGTTGGCCAAGTGTCATTCTCTTGCTCCTTACATCTCCTCTAAGATGGTCTCTTAATATTCTTAGCATCATGTGCTAAGAACATACGCAAATGCGTACATTGAATTGCATCCTCAATTGCATTCTTGAGTTGGATGCATTCGTCTATATTATGACTTTTATCGCGATGGAAATTACAATACTTATTGGAATTTTTCTTTGAGGGATTTCCTCTCATTCTTTTCAGCCACTGTAGAATGCTTTTCTTCCTACGTACCTTCATCAATATGTCCAAAATTGGACAATTGATAGGTATATAAGACGAATATGTTAGAATCCTTGGTCTTTTTCTCTTGGCATCTGAACTTTGATCATCATCTATCCCAAGTCTATCTTTTGCACTTCTCCTCTTATTGTTTTTCTTATCTCTTTTGTTTTGATTAGCTTCTCGCCAAGCCTTTATGTTATCTTCTTGTTGAATGTAAGAGGTGGCCTTGGCCTTAAACTTGCCAAAAGTTATCGGCTTATTCTTTGCAAGAGACTTGAAAAAGTCTCCATAGAGCTTGACTCCATCAATTACAGCCTTGAGAGGTATACTCATATCCAATTCTAGGATCTGGACCATCTCAACCATAAACCTAGCTAAGTAATCTCTAATTGACTCATCTAATTTTGTTTGATTGTGTTAAGGATTGAAGAATCCTTAATAGGAAGCTTACTTGCAAGGAAATGTTGAAGAAACACTTTTGATAGTTCTTCAAAATAGGAAATGGTGTTTGGTTTCAAATGTTTAAACCACATACTAGCCACATTCCTCAAGGTTGAGGGAAAAGCTTGATAGGCTACTACATCACTTAAATCGTGCAACTTAGCTAATGTGTGGTAGTATTCCAAATGATTTTTAAGATCTTTTGCCCCATCATAAGTTTCAAACCACGATAGCTTGATGTGTCGTAGTATCACTTCCTCCAAAATCTTAAGGATGAAAGAGCTCTTCTTGATTTGAAAATACTTACTTATTACAACAAGGGTGCGAACATGGGAAAGCCCAACATGATGCACCTACTAGGGTTGCTTACCCTTGTCGGTTTTCTAAAGAGTAGGAGTTGAAGGTCTTATAGTAACCTTAGCTTGCTTTTTCGGCAATTCGGGTGAGTAGATTGAATAATCCTTATTCTTAGAGTCATTATTGTCACGCTCCTTATTTTGATTTGGGTAGATATTGTTATGAAGGAGATTAAGGATCTCTTCATATTTTTGTTTAGTTCTTGGTTTTCTTTAACTAACTCAAGGCAAAGTTACTCCAACTTAGCCAAGAGTTGTTCGTCAATATGCCTACTTCCTCCTTAGGGGTGTTGGGAGCAAGTACTAGCACTTACACTCTTAGTCATTCTAGTTTTCATCACGTGGGTATGTTTGAGAAAAAAAAGATGGTGCTAAATGTTGTTGGTGGATTTTGGTAATTGGAATTATCCTGAAAAGAAAAGAAAAGCTCTTGGTACTGGAGCCAATTCGGTGCAATCACTTTGATGCCTAAGTTAATGAATGAGAGTAAGGGAAGTTAAGTGAGTGGCAAAGAGTTAGTAGATGTCTCTTACAACATTTTTTTTCCTATAATTATAGGAGAATGTCATGTCTAAAGCAGTGGTTATTGGAATGATTAACGGGACGCGTAGAGGTCTCTTGATCAGATACATTCTGGAAATGTGGGGAGAGTGGGCAGTTATATAATATAACTACGTCAAGTAATAACCATTCGCACTACTTTACTCAATTTAAATTAGATGCTGGTCCACGTTACATGGCATTAGCTGATAATCAAGTTACTCGTCATGTTGATGTTACTCGGCACAATCGAGAATAGAGTCTCTTATCATGTAGGCAGCCAAGTAGCTAAGTGATGGAAATTTGACTATCAATAGATCATATTCTTAAGCATCATATATACTCACTTATAATTTCATTATAATGAAATTACTAAGCAAAACTACATACAAAATAACCCTAGAATATACCCTTTTTAGAATTAATCTTATCCATTTAATTTTTAGTAAAGTATAAAGCTTATAAGTAGAAAGTAGGGTATGCTACTTCTTTAGACTTTAATGATAGTCTGAAGACCACTTCTTGTCAGAAGGAACCCCTAGGATGACCAACCTCTTGGCTCCTTACAGTAGCTTCTCATTTGATAGATGAGTTCCATATGATTAGACCATTCCCAATAATTTGCTATATTTTCCTAAACATACATATATATTTTATTTCCTTTGCTCTTTTCTCTTAAATCTCAATCACTCAACACTCCCAATTAAGCCGTATTCTTGATTCTTTAAGATTTGTAGAAATCCATAGACATACTTTCCTAATCTAGTGAGATACACTTTCCTCTTCAAGAGGACTCATCCATATCAAAGTTTCTTCAAATATCTCTGTATTTTCACTACAAATAGGGGTGATCTACCCTTGGTAAGGCATCTACACATACACTCTCTTACTCTTTCTTTTGCTATCTTACTGTTCGTTTAACTCCCACACTTAGCTGATCTAAGCATCAAAGTGCTATGCTAGACAACATCTTTAATGCCTCTTACTATGTTTTGTTTTGCAAGCCTTACTACATCCCTTTTGGAGGCTTAACTTACTTTCATACTCTATTGGTTAAATCTTTAGATGACAAAACAAATTTGATAAAATAAATTTAATAAATACCAAATATTTAATTTGTTTAAAGCTCTTGTTATGCAAATTAAATATAGGTTATGAGGAGTTTATAAACCAAAAATTAGTTGAAAATCTTTTACTGATTCTTAAAGTTAATATAAATTTGTTTAATAGAGCATATTCTTAAGTATCATAAATACTCACTTATAATTTCACTATATTGAAATCACTAAGTGAAAGTACATACAAAATAACCTTAAAATATATCCTTTTTAGATTTAATCTCATACATTTAATTTTTAGTAAAGTATAAAGCTTATAAGTAGAAAGTAAGGTACGTTGCTTCTTCAGAATTTAATGACAGTTCAAGGGCCACTTCTTATTGGAAGCAACCCCTAGGATGACCACCCTCTAGGCTCCTTACAATAGCTTCTCATTTGATAGATGAATCTCATATGACTAGATCATTCTTAATAATTTGCTATAGTTTCCTAAACATACACATATATTTTATTTCCTTTGCTCTTTTCTCTTCAATCTCAATCACTCAACACTCTAATTACGATGTAACACCCTACTTTCTATGCTTTTGGTTACAACTTTTTCTCAACTTTTGGTATCTAAAAGTTGATTTGTTATGCCATCCTTATGTTAGCAATAAGACTAGCCTTAAATCTACTTGGGTGGTCTACCTATTAGCTTAACTTTCATATCTACATAAAACTTCCAATACTTCACTTAGTTAACACAATAAATTATAACAGAAACTTACAACAAAAGAGGATATTAATAATACATGATCCAACTAAGAGCTATGCTTTTACAATCATCATTTTCATATGAAATCTTCACAACATCACTCTTAGACGTTCTTGTATAGCAGCATCCTTGAACCTGTGATAAACTCTACAATTAATTACTTCTTCTTAAAGGATTGATTTTAAGTAGCACTCTCAAAGTCTCTTTACCCTTTTGGTGGTGATGTCCTGTCTATGCTTCTTCATTACCTTAGGATAAAACAGTTTATCCTCTCAATTTACTGTAAGTTGAGTAAAAGTGGATAAGCAAACAATAAATACAAGCATAATGAATACCATAGTCATACAAGCAATCTATAATGCAAATTATATTATCTTACATAGGCCAATAAGTTAATATTATGAATGCATGCTATGTGCACTAGTACTAGTAGCTTAATTTTACCAAGCTACAACTTTCGATTGTTAAGCCTAATTTTTTACCCTTACTTTTTAATTTTGATTTCGTATTATATCTAACCGCTATAATATGAACCACGCAACCAAAAATTAAAAAGGTTTTTCAAAACTATTTTAACAGTCGCCAACCAACCAAAGTTGGTAATAAGGAAAAATTATGAACTAGTAACTAGATAGGTTCCTTATCAAACTATTAGTTTAAATCAAAAACCAAAAATCAAGAGTTCGAGGACTACTAATTTTAAAGTAAAATTGGCTAACTAGATTTATAAATTATAAAATTATTAAAAGAAACATAGGCCACTTTTTATTAATTAATAAAAGATCAATCATTAAAAATGAACTAAGACAAATCTAGTAAACAAAAATTAACATGAACATGAAGAGGTTATTAATAATAACAACTAATACAATATTAACACATAATACAATATTATAGAAAGCTAATCATATGATGATATAACTCACAATTGCAATGACATCTCTAAATCATCATGTAATGCACATAGTGAAATTTTCTCTATAATAGATTTGATTATTGAAAGATGTGTATATGTTACAAGAACATACAATACAATATTATGGTATATTGTATAAACATAGTATTGGTAATAACTGTAACTATTTTATACACATGATAATAACAAAAATTTAAATTAATCAATATATCAAATATACACAAAATATCTTATTGATTCCTCTTTCAATTATAATATGTTATTGCTAACCCAATTAGCAAAAGAAAATTTCAAGCAATATGAACAAATTAGGGTAAACTAAGAGAACCAAAATTAACATGTGAGAAATTAATAGCATATATACATTACTGATAATGACATAAATTACTGCATGACAACTCATGAGATGATAGAAATATATTAATATAAGATATACATTTATAGGATTCTAATAAAATTACATATTACTCATATTGAATTAGAATACGGATGAACATCCTACAATAAATGTATAATCAAGTTTTACAGATAATAACTTAATTCCAATTAGAGTTGTACATATAGATTTATTAGATGATACATTACTATAATGTATATGTTGTTATACACATGACTATAGTTCATAATCAAACAAACAATTTTACTATGAATCAAAATGCTAATATACACCATATGTTTGAAAAACTAATTGTTAGATGAAACTTATTATCAATATGTTTATACTTTAAAAGTCCTATAACTTATTTATATATTTATATCTAAAACTTCAAAATGCAATGCTTTATATAAATGATCAATAGAATAATAATATATCCATTTACATGATTTGCAATATATAATTGATAATACAATGGCAATATATTGAATAGATATATTACATGAAAATGATATAATTGCAATGTCCCTATTATTTAATAAAATGAAAACGAGGTAAATTCTAATGTATTGAACAAATGATTATGACAAACTATATAATGTATATTACAAAATTTTTTGTTTTATTTATTTATTTACCAATTTGCCATTATTAGTAAACCTAAAGGATTTTAGTGTTTATAATTATTAGAGTTTCTATTATTAAAATATTTACATAAGAGAATTCTATAATACCCTATAAAAAGGTATAACAATATAAAGCTACATTATTCTACATTAATATTGCAATAATCATGACTTACAAGTAATGTATACAATCTAGCAAAAATAACCCTATAATCTAATGACATGATATTTTGTAAAATATTAACACTATTATACATTTAATTTATCATGATGTCACTTTATAGAAATTTTCATGATAATAAATTTTTCTAATACAACAATGAGACCATCTTTAATATTTAGATATAATAATTTGATTAACTTATTAAAATCTATGATCTAATTATGTTGATATATATATATATATATATACATACACACACACACAATTTAAGTTCATGTGCAAGTAAATAATGAACAAGTATATAATATCAACAATTAAAAATATGTTTTATTGATATCTTAATTATAACGCACTATGACTTAATGAAGATTTTATTACATTATAAAATGAAAACCATCAAGCACTATAGATGCATTTCACATATAACACATGTACTGTTGAATTACTTTTCTCTGTTTATCAATATAGATTAACACTCACCATTGAATCCACACATCTCACTGAATGGAGCTTTTATTCATTGGGCACAAAACACTTACATTGATCACTTACACTCACACATACGAACTTTTCTGTTTTCACTTTTATAAGATATATGTGATACTAACTCTCTGCACTAGTCCCTTTTATACTAACATACTCCAACTAACTTCCTCTAATAAACTCCAATTAACACTCATTAATATGAATTAACTCTCACACACCCCCTTTAATTTATACTACAAGATGCTAATGATTTAACACTAAGCATCATATGAAATTTGTTGAATTGATCAACCTTTAGTGCCTTTGTAAAAACATCTGCTATCTGTTGATCTATTGAGCACTACTTCAACTCAAGATTACCATTGTTCACCTGATCACATAGATAATGGAAAGGCCAATTTGGTGGCAGATGCATTAAGTCGAAAGAATTATGAACAGGTTGCCTTACTGTTAACACCTCAACGTGAATTAGTGCATGAATTTGAGAGGATGTAAATTGGGTTTGATTGGTGTGAACCTAATAGCTAGCTAATGAACTGGGAATTGCAATCTACTCTATTAGAGAGAATAAAGCAAAAGCAAGAGGAAGATAAGGGTTTGATGGAGATAAAAGAGAAATTAAGTAACGGACAGGACCCTGACTTTAAGGTGGATGATAAAGGTCTAATAAAGTTTAGAGGAAGAATATGTGTACCACAAGATGTAGACATAAAGAAGCAAATTTTGGATGAAGCACACATTACAGGTTATACTGTGCACCCGGGAGGAAATAAAATGTATCAAGATCTAAAACTCATGTATTGGTGGAATGGGATGAAGAGAGAAGTGGCACAGTATGTATCGGAATACCTTACGTGCCAACAAGTCAAAGCAGAGCACCAAAGACCGAGTGGATTATTACAACCATTAGAAATACCGCGATGGAAATGGGATCATATTACTATGGATTTTGTAGTAGCATTACCAAGGACTCAAGTTGGATACGATTCCATTTGGGTAGTTGTGGATAGATTAACAAAAAGTGCACATTTCTTACCTTATCGGATAGGTGATTCAATGGAAAAGATAGCTAGGCTGTATGTCCGAGAAATAATAAGGCTACATAGAGTTCCTGAGAGTATTGTTTCTGATCGAAATAGTCGGTTTGTATCCAAATTCTAAGAGAGCTTACATAGAGCTTTGGGTACAAAGTTGCAATTTGGTACAGCCTATCACCCACAAACAGACGGGCAGTCTGAGCAAACAATTCAAACTTTAGAAGATATGTTACGAGCTTGCGTGTTGGATTTTGGAGGTGATTGGGATAAATATTTACCGTTGATAGAATTTGCCTACAATAATAGTTATCATGCAACGATACAGATGATACCTTATGAAGCATTATATGGGAGGAAATGCAGATCGCCACTGTATTGGGATCACGAAGAGTATGCTATGATTGGACCAGACATGATTAATCAAACAAGTGAGAAGATTAAGATTGTGCGATAACGGATGAAAGAAGCTCAGGACCGTTATAAAAGTTGGGCTGATTTGAAGAGGAGACCCTTGGAATTTGAAATTGGTGATCATGTTTACCTTAAAATAAGCCCATTTAAAGGACTTAGACTGTTTGGTTCAAGGGGAAAACTGAGCCCACGATACATTGGTCCATTTGAAGTGTTGGAGAAAGTTGGCAATGTATCGTATCGAGTGGCTTTACCTCCAAGCCTATCAGGCTATCATAATGTATTCCATGTATCCATGTTGAGAAGATTCATTAAAAACCCGAATGCAATAGCGGAAATAGAGCCAGTGGAGTTAACGAGAAATTTCCAACTGGTGAGACAACCCATAAAAATATTGGATAGTCGGGTTCAGAAATTAAGGAACAGAGATATGGAGTACGTAAAGATTCAATGGAATGAAAGTCTAGACTTGGAGATAACTTGAGAACCAAAAGCCGCAATGATGGAGCAGTATCCATGGCTTTTCTAACTTTCAGGTTAGTAAAAGTGTACAAATTATTGTATTTAGTCATTTAAGTACAAATTAGATATACAGAAGTTTTGAGGACAAAACTTTTTTGAAGGGGGGTAGAATTGTAAACCCTAAAACCAAGTCAAGTAACCGTAGGATTGAACTTAGAACCCAAGGTTTAGGGCGATCGGCTAAAGTGTCCGATCAAACCCAAATTATAAACTATTTAGAGAAATACTAGTAAAAATGACTCCGTAAACTTAAATTTAAGAAAATAAGTAGTAAAATAGGAGACTATAAAATTTTTAAATTTTAAGCATAATAATTGCTAATTACCGAAAAGGCAAAAAGTGTAATCTAATAACTAATAAATTACTGGAGATAGATTATATGTATACTAAAAATTTTAGAATGACCAAAATAATAATTAGGAATGTTCACGTGTACCCCACATGTATTTACGTGTAGATAAAAATACGCGTAATTACCTAAATTGGCCGAAAACTAAGCAAATAATTAAAGAAAATATAAAATAATTATGGAAAAATAAGAAAAAATCAGAAGAGGATAAGCTGAATCAAGATTAGGTCGTGGTCAGAAAAAGAAAAATTAGCCAATAAGAATTAGACAACCTAAAAGCCAAAAATCAAGAAATTTGGACAAAGTCTTGTCAAATTAATGCATATTAATTACTACAATTGTCTATAAATAGGGGAAAAATTTCCAGAAGTCATTTGGTCAGTTTAGAATCTAAGAAAAATTGGAACACTGAAAAAATTGAGAGAAAATCCAGAAAAAAAAAAAACTGTGCAGATTAGGCAAGTGAACTAAACCTACCACTCACCACCACCTGGGACCGAACCACCACCACCACCCGGGACCGAACCACCACCACCACCCTACCCTAGAACCACCGCCTGGACCGACCGACAACCTTGGACCGGGTTTGGACGGCCAAAAAGCTTCGAACCGGTTAGTCATTTATTCACCCCGATTTTTGTATAATTTTGTAAAATTAGTTATTTTGCCCAGAAAATTATGAAACTTGTTATTCTGAGGTTTTATTGTATGTAGATTTAGGGAAAAATATTGATTTAGTTTAATTATGTCTGAAAATATAGGGTCCTTAACAAATTATTCAAAACCAAGCATGATTAAACCAGAAAATAAATAGGCTTAAGAGTGTAGTTTGGAACTCAAAATTTTTCTGTAGGATTCTCATATGATGTAGAACAGTGCTATGAAGTCATTTTTTTTAAATTAATTTTCAAAATTTTTAAGTTAATTTTTAGCCCTAAAATGATGGAAAAATTGGTGGATTTAGGGTTAATTAGGTGATTAGGATGTTAATTACTGATTTAGATATTAATTATATGTTTAGAGATGTTAATCTCTGAAGTGAAACCCTAATCCTAGCCTTTGGGTATTAAGTATGGTTAATTAGGGAAATTAGGTAAGTAATATAAGAAATTAGTAATATGTAAAAGTGTAAATTAATAAATCTAAAAAAAAATAGGGTTATTTAGATAATATTATAATAGAAATAAAAAAAATAATAAATCTGAAATAACATTTAATTTTAAGTAAATATCTCAAAATGTAAGATTTTTACACATCGGGAATAAATCTGATACTTCAATTAGGGTTAGCGTGTACCAAATAGTTTATAATGCCAAATTACGACTCAATAGGATATTTGAATACCTGAGCGTAATGTGATTAATGTCACACTGGGATTCGAGCCTATTTATGACTTAGGAATTGAAACTAGAATATAGTTTAAGATTCGAACCTTGAAATAAGTACAACGAATCATTAGGATGTTATAGGTATATATGGGGAAAATGAGTTACATTATGAATTATAATAAGAATCCATAAAATATAAGTACTAAAAAGACCTATTTGTATTATAGGATACTCAGAGACAAATCAGCTCGTGATTAAGGGATTGAGCGATCGAACAAATTCAAGTAAGTTGGGTTATTGCTTATTGTAATAGAGTACTAGTTTTGTAGTGCTCGGAGACTTAGGCTTGTATATGCTTGTGATTGTAAGTAGTTTACGCATGTGTTTGATGCATTTGAATTCGTGCTGAAACTTGCATTGTGAGTGATTTATGACTGATTGAATTGGTATGAAATTGTTTGAACACCCTAAACGAAATTTAATCTTAGTCGACCCTAATAACCAAAAATGTCATGCATTGCAACCCGTTAGGGGATCATAGGATTCTCTAACCAAATACCGACCCCTTCGAAAGGGATAGCGCAGGATTGCAAAATGGTCCCTTCTTCATCCTCAATCGAACTAAGTGACAGGAGAGGAGGTCGCGGCGGGGGTGAAGTTAATGGTTCGAAGGTAGTCGCGGGAGAAGCGAGGTCTCCATTGCATAAGCCTGGGTTTGGTTGTGAGCTGCTGCATAACGTGGAACTCCTCAATCCGGATTGGAGCGGGTGAAATTTCTCTGATTTCACAACGGACGGGACTACGTTGTGCGATGACACTTGATTGTTGCATTGCATGAAAATAATTGTTTGATAACCCTATTTGTGCTTGTATGCATTCATGAGTCTCCAATTCAACTTACTGAGCTGTAGTTGCTCATACCCTTATAGATCCTTTTACAGGTTCTGATTTGTGATCACTTCAAGTACTATGCCGCCCTACAATTACCCAGAGGTTAGTCCTTTTGGAAGCCAGGGGTGTGAGGATCAAGTTACTCAATATAATGTGAAACTAGACTGACCTTGTAGTTAAAGGTTAAAGACTGATAGTTATTCTGTAAATTAGTAAACTGTGGTGATTATGTAAAACTTCCTGGGAAGCTCTGTGGACTTACTTATAATTATCTATGTTTATTAGAAATTGTAATATTCATCATAATTGTAGTATAAGTATTAATCGAACTGTTTACTTCAAAACGAGGAGTCATCGACACCTTATGTAGATTATGTCTATGGTAGGCACTGTGGGGCCAGTTACTATCATAGAATGGTTTACACGGCGGGACTGTTGTGACTCTGCGACTTCCGAGCGTAACAAGTGTTTAGGAAGAAAACCTAGTGTTGCTCATCTTAAGGTGTTTGGCAATTATAGCATTTAATGCTTCTTATCAAATATCTTCTTGAATCCTCTACCATGTATTCCTTTTCTTCTTTGGGCCATATTAGTTCGAGATTGTTCTTATGTATCATCTTGATTTCTAGACTAATAAGTCACATTCCTCCCTCTTCCTCTATTTGGCCCCTATAATTTCTTTGTCTACCTCTAAAACTTTCACCAACGGACCTCCTAACTTGAGCTTATAATGCCTGTTCAACTCTTTTCTCACTTATCCTTTGATTCATTCATTATTCATGTGCTTCATTGGAATTTTGTAACTCATCTAATGTAAGAGTATTTAAGTCCTTTGATTCTTCTATAGCCACTATAGCATAATCGAATTTAGGGGATAATGATCACAATATTTTCTCTACTAACATGACTTGGGTAATTGTTTCTCCATTTGACTTCATTTGATTTGATAATGCCATCACTGTAAACCCTACTTTATTGGGCCTAAGATTTGATTTAGAGTACCTTCCGAACGTTCCTAAAGATCAACTAAACCAAAAACTTAAGTTTATATCTAGAAACGAATTAAATTTTTACAATTCAAAAGCCAATTGTCGATAAAACCCGAGCTTGAAGAATTGCGAGCTCTAAAGCTACTTAAAACCCTAAACCTTAAAACCATTAAGGAATTTTAACCTTAAATAATTAATCGATAATTTAATTTGAATAATTTCATTCAACTTTAGAAGATTTCACAATTCTACAAAAATCAAATCATAAATCACAAAACAATGTAAGATAAAAATCCTAAAACAATGTAAGATAAAAATCCTAAAACAATTTTCTATAAGGCTATGCCCTTATCTTCATGCATAAGCGTTACATATAAATAAGTAGACCAACCAATCACCTTAGATAACTTATCAATTGAGAGTTGGAATCATTTATCAATTGATAACTTATCAAAATCTAGTGATAAGACAATTTCCTTATCACCTCTTCACTTATACTACATATGGACAAATTTTCACAAAAAATCATGAGCCTAACTTTAATAAAGGTGACAAGACCACTCTATGACATAAAAAGACTTCCCATGGTAGATCTAAAAAGGGAAGAAAGGGGGGCCATACATTTGTCATTCACCCATCAATCAATTCTCCTTACACATCACTATTTACCCCTTAATAGTTACATCATCAAGAGTTGCAATTGTTGACTTTTTGTAAGCTTCAAGACAACACTTCCAAGACATTTAAACACTCCTTCTCTCTCCATTCCAACCAGCCACACTCTTCCCCATTTCTCTCACTTTCAATTTCACTTTCACTTCATCTTTCTCTCTTTTGAAACAAACATAAAAAGGGGAAACAACTTTAGCCCACAAAATCCATTTTCTTCCATTTTGAAGCTTCAACTCACGGCATTTTTTTTCTTTGCTCATATGTCATTTTCTTTCATCATTTAAGATCATTTAAGACCATTAGAATCTTTCGTAAACCCCTTTCCAAAAGACCAAAGGATTCGGGTTTCAAAAGGTAAGCAAAAAGGAGGAAGCAAAGTTAAAGGCTTAAGAGGAACCTTAGTACACAACCACCAAACTTTGCATTAAGGACGGATAAGTGATTCTTGTGATGTGTGGATTAATATTTATGTTAGAAGACTTGGATTTCTTGAAGATATGAGTAAGGTTTGAGTTGTTATAGCACAAAAATTCGTTTTAAGAAACAAACCCTAAAACCATTACATGAAGTTGAAATATGAGCATGTAAAGTTGGTGTTTTGTATGGACATTTGTTTAATGCTTTGAATAGAAGATTTTAAGCTAAGGAAATCTTGAAATGAGAACTTTAATGAAGGGTAAGCATGCTGGACGTGAAGGTTCCATGATCATTTGAATGTTGATTTTGTTTCCATTAAGTTAAACATGCTCAAATCTAGACTTAAGTTAAGGAAAAATCCATCACATGAAGTTTTATGAAGAAATCAACTTTGTATGACATGAGCTATGATATGGAGGTTTTATGAAGTATAAGATCTTTTATTTCTTTATGTGGAGCATGAGTTAAAGGATCATTTGATGGAAGGAAACTTAAGTTAAGATTTATACACAAGTAGTTAAGTGCATAATCTATCACCTACACTTAAGGAAACGATGAAACAAGTTGAAAAACCAAGTAAGGACCCCTTAGGACCAACATGAACAGATCTGGAACGTAGGTAAATGAGGCCTAAAAATATGATAAAAGTGAAAGAACAAAGTGAAAAGATTAACCAAAGCAAGTATGATTAGCATATAAAACCTAAAACTCAAAACCGGGCCTAAAACTCTCAAAACAAGCTTAGAACTCTAAGATGGGCCTTCAATAAAAAATCTGACCAGCAACTTAAAGTACCAAGAGAAGTTGTTTTGAAGCCCATAAGAAATCCACCTAAAGCCCCATAAGCCCACCAAAGTCATTAACTTTAGTTTGAACCAAAAACAAGCCCATTTGATAACTTAAGCCCACTAAAAGGCCCAAGAAGTGGTTGTTAGCTTTAAGAATATAAATCAAAATTGTAAATCTGATCTCAAGGAGTATTTTAAGCTTAGGATAAAATCTAAAGACCAAGCCCAAAGAATTTCTTAAGTTATTAAAAAGCCCAATTACCAAACAAGGCCCAAAAACATTCCAACACATGAGGAACGCTACTGTTCTGACCCATGGATAGAATTGTATATCTCATTTCGAAAATCTAACCTTACCACATTAAAGTACACTCGAAAACGATGAAGATTGACTATAAGATCATAAAAATCGAATTTAAAATGAAAAAGTTATACGCAATTGAACTTTAGGTAAAAACCAGGAAAAATTTCAAAACTAGTCAAGAGTATAACTTAAGGAAAATTTACTTAGTTTCTTAAGTTTGTTTCAATTCCTTATAAAAATTATTTCAATGACCAGGGGACACTATTTACGGAGACGACTTGCCTCCGGATTATTTTGACTGACCCACATGGCAGAGTGAGTAAATTCCCGATGACTCTTTACTTAATTGTGCTTGTAGAAATAGATGCACCTAAACTTATATATATGAATTTGGATGCTTGTGGGATATGGGAGATGCATGTGTATGAATTTGTGGATGAATGTGATGACTTGTTAATTATATATAATAATGGGAATTGTTTGTATGAATATATACATGTGAATTGTATGGAATGAAACTAGATGATCACCTTAAAAAATCAAGTTAATTGCTTATATGATTAAGAACTCAAAATGAATCATGCATTCCCCATATTGCATACGGATAACACCAACTGCCGCTTCACGCAAAAGATGGGAAGGGACTCACAAGAATACGAGTTTCCTGCAGGATTGGGCACTAGCTACGCCAGCATATATATTGAGTCTCTGTCTTAAGCTGATGGGATTACTAGGCGCCGGGAGACGCCAACCGTCGGCGAGGGCATTTATCTCACTAAGCGTAAGCTTACTCCCCTATAGATTTTTGTTGGTGCAGGAGAACCTCTTCGTCAATCCGGGCCGAGGCATGCCCATGGTAAGTCTCAGGTAGAGACGGGTTGGAGCGATCAGAGAGCGAAGAGAACATTTTGTAATAGATTATAGATATTTAGATACCTTTATGTATTTATGCATAACTTAGATTTTATGCAGTTCCATTATGAACTGCATTTGTTTGTAATATTATTTTGGTCTCACGAGCCCACACAATTAGTTAAATTATAATATAGAAGAAATTTTAGTTTAATTTGCTTTATATTACTAGTCTATGGGCCTAGTAGTAACGTAGAGTGGAAGGAGCCTTGTGTGTCGTATAAAAGGCTTATGATCAGTAAGGGGGTTGATAATAGACCTTTATACGGTACACGGCGACCTATCACGACAACGATACTGTTGGGTCGTTATAATCACCTTCGAATAGAATTCTCCTACATTTTCTCTATCCTCCATTTAGAGTAGTTCATATTGTCTTCTCAAGGTTTATAATCGTACCTTCTTTAATTTGTCCACTCCTTTGTAATACTTTTCCAACGTATTCCATGCTTCTTTTGTAGAAGTCACGGATGTAATCTTCTCAAAGTTTGTTGGATTAATATACTGATGTATATAGAAGAAGGCTTTACAATCTTTCTTCACAATCTCTCGATAGGTTGTTCGTTGTACATTAGATGGACTTTTAGGAAGTGCTTGTACTATAATAGCAACAATATCTTAGACCTCTTGATAGCCAAAAATGACTTTCATTTGGATGCTCCATTTCTCATAATTCTTGTCATCTAAGATTGGCAAAGATGCTGTCAAGTTCCTTAATAGATTTGCCATATCTATCCTAATACTAAACGTTCTTGATTTACCCTTGTACAGTAAGATCTTTGATTGATAGCTCTGATACCACTGTTGAACTACTTTTCTTTGTTTATTAGTAAAGATTAACACTCACAATTGAATCCACACATCTCATAGAATAGTGCTTTTATTCATTCGATACAAAGCACGTATACTGATTACTTGCACTCATACTGTCACATAGCATTCACAAACACAAACTTTTCTGTTTTCACTTTTGTCAGATATATGTGAAACTAGCTTTTTGCACTAGTCCCTTTTATACTAACATACTCCAACTAACTTCCTCTAACCAACTCTAACTAATACTTATTAATATTAGGGGTAGGCAAAAAAACTGGTTAAATCGAACCAATCTAAATCGAAATAACAGTTATTTTTTAATGGTTTGGATTAACACTCCCCAAATGGTTTATGGTTTGGTTTAGCTGCGCAATCTAAACCACACCTGTTAATCCAAATCAAACCATTTATTTTTTAATAATAAGGAACTAGTCATATGTTATTACATATTAGTATTACATTTACCCTATGAGCCAAGTCCATTCAATATCCATTACTCACTTTGCCTTTTGCCAAAGTACGAACAAACCCTAGCCTCTAGTCACTCCAGTCCTCTTCCTCCATCATGATTTCATTCATGCACAAATGATAAAGGTAAACCCTACTCTCATCTCTTCTAACTTCAATATCCATTAATCACTAAGGTTTGTTGCTTAAACTTCTTTCTAGATCCTTGTTTTTTTTTTTTTTAAGTTTCTTCTTTGTTTTTACATGTATCTATTAAGTATTAACAATGAATAAGTTTGGCCAAAGTTAAATGGACCATGATCTTCTAAATATATAAATTTTCGAGAACCCTTTTATAGATTTGGTTGTTGGATTATTATGTTCACTTATTGTTGATCGGGATCCTTTCACTTTTAGAATTAAAGTTAGGATGATTTTGTTGTTCAATAGTCAAATTAATTTGTTAAGGAAAGTGGAATGTAGTGAAAGAAGAGCATGACTAGTGAGTTATTTTATTTTATTTTGATGATTAAGCATGGTGGTATCATATTGTTTTTCCAAAACTTTACAGGGTACTATAATTCGATTAGTATTATAATTATATTTATAATTGCAAAATAGCCAAACGATATTACCTTTCTCCCTTTCCTTTCTATTCATTTATGTGGGTAAACAAAGAGTCATGATTGAATTTATTTGTGATACCTTAATTTATTTATGTAGGTAAACGACTAAATGATAATTTAGGTTGAAAAAGAAAAAAGAGATAATTTTGGTTAAATCCGTAATCTGAACCAAACCAAACTGTTACTTAATGGTTTGAAAAATTTCCTAATCCAAACTGCATGGTTTGGTTTAGGGAACAAAAAAAAACGAACCGTAAATTATGGTTTGGTTTGGATTTTACACAAAACCGAATCAATTTGATTCATACCCGCCCCTAATTAATATGAATTAATGATCGCCTTTAAATAGAGCTTTTGAGTTTTATAATTTATAAACCTATATGCTATCCTTAACTTAGTTAGATAGGTAAGTATACCTATCGTTTTATAACATGAATGAGTATAAGGTAGTTTCCATTGGGAAAAGATGGCTCAAACACTAGTACTTAATAATTTTCTTATTGTCTAGTAGTTGAATTTACTAAATGATTGATTTTTAAGACTCTAATTGTTAACTAAACTTTGCTAATTCACAAATTAAAATGATTGAAACAATGATTATGAGAACAACTGGAAAGTACACTTAACATGCAGACTTACTTCATCAATTAGCATCATCTTACCAAAATACCTTTCATCCTAATACTTGTTAACTGCAGGAAATTATAATATATAAGTATTCTTCTCAGAATTACTTACGTTTAATCCTAATTGTGTCTTCCTAATTAACAGCCAACTAAGATTGTATTATCGTTGTGTTCATGTATCAATTCCTCTACAAATGCAGCAACTTTCCTAATAATATATCTATTATCAAGAGTAAGTTATTTTAATGAACTAGATCTATTCAATATAATTGTCTCTTGACGTATTCTATTGAAATCTATCCTAAGTCAATGTCGTACACTACACCATACTTAAGCTCATTAAGTGCAATTCATCGGAATTAATAAGAATCAAGAAATTATTTTTTTAAACACTTAATCATGCTAATGATGTAGTAAGTCCTAACGTATTACTCACACATAATGAAAAAACAAAACATATAAATAAAATGTAGAAATAACAAAGAAATTAACATAAAACAAGTAGAAAAGTGCAACCCTATTTGAATTCTACTAGAGAAATTTGATAAACACACGAAAAACGAATTCCTATTGTCTCTCTTGAGTGATTTCGGGAAAGGTATAAGGTACAACACTTGGGAAAAATGATACACGATATAACTGGTACAAGGATGGTTAAAAAAAATGTCTATCTCTATAAGCCGGTGGTGTGTTGTTTTTAAAAATGATATCTACCCTCTTAAAAATTTGATATCTATCCAAAGAATCTCCTTGTAAAAAGACTTGAATTTACCTTTTTACAGCACCACTTGATGCTTCCCATGTACTGGTTCGCATGAAAAGGTTGAAATGAACAGTTGTGCTACTTCCTATCATGCCTATGACTTGGAGCGTGATAGTCTGGAAAAGAATTATTCTTTACTAATCACGACCATTATTAAGGCCATGAGCTCCTTGTCGAATTAGTAAATCTCATTACGGCTGTGACTATGACCATGATCATTTTTCTATTATTTAATCTCGGCTATGATTTATAGGGGGATGACAAAATTTCCCTTGATCACGGTCGTGATTGAGGGCCTGACCAATGTAGATTCTTCATTGTTTCGCTATCACGCCCGTGATTAATACTTTTATACTTATTTCTTCTCCTTCACGGCCGTGATTAACTTGAAAGTTGTTATTCTAGTATATATTTCCTCTCTTTGCTCGTGGTTTACTTAAAATCATTATTTTATTCAATTAAGTATCCAATCTACAGAATTAAATCACATTTATGATCAATTCTATACCTAAATATGCTTTGAAAGTATAAAGTAATTTACACTTGTCAATACAGCATAATCTCATTAAAGTTTTATTAATGTACAAAAAGTAGATGTACAAAATCAACAAAATGACACCAACAGCAATCATAACATGCTCATTTTCATGACTCACAATATAATAAAGAAAAACCTGTAAAATTAATATAATATCATACACGTTAATTGGTGAATCAAAAGAAATTCTATAATATTATATGATTTCGCTATGATTATATACACTACAAACATACCTATTAGTTGCCAATTAGTTACAACCTATTGACACTACAAAACTTATTATTTATATGATGAAACGTCTTGCAATTAAAATATATATGTGTCTAAAGGATGGCTACAAAAATCCCTTATTGAATAACAAAATTTTATAAGGACTTATAAAGATATTATAGACCATGAATGCATTGTCCTATAATGAAACTATATCGTATTGATTATAATAAACAACATATGCAATCCAATGAAAATAAGTGCATAATCTACTAACAATTATAGCTTATATTGCAAAATATTAATAATGTTACATTAAATTACTATGGAGAAATAATAATGATAACAATAACAACAATAATAATAATAATGAGATTTTATGCCACATTGATAATTTATTCATTGATAAGACTGACAACAAGATAATTTTTAATATGATGTCAATGTAACTGTATAATGAATTAGTTAATATCTATAACCTAATCAATCTAGAATACATTAAAAAGGAAGTAGCAACCCGTTTAATTATTACTAAAAAAAATCTTCTTCATACATCATAAGAGGACACAATGTCATTTATATATCTCAAGTGTGATGCAGATATAGCATAATCTTGTAATAAATATACAATTTCGACTAAAAAGTATAACAATGTACATATAACATGTTAATATGACAATTTATATCGTGAGATGCTAAACACATTTACATTTAATACCTATCATGACACATATTAAGTTTACTGAAAATGAAATGAACTAAAATAAAATAAATTACAATGACAAGACAAATTTGACATAGAATAACATGATTGATTAAACAATATCTATAATCTGTTATCTAATCGTGTTATTGATGACTAAAGTACAGATGTGTAATAATCATATTTATAATAATCAATAAATGTATACCTTATTAATCTTTTAATTAGAACAAAACTTTATTCGATAATAATATCAAAGTATAATATTATTTATAGACACACAAGATAACCGGATTGAAAAAGACAAATAATAAAGAGACAAATTATGAATCACAAATTGTTATTGGTTCATTTAATTATGATCTATGACCATTAGATAAAAAGAAACTCTTATATACATTTTACGATCCACTATTATCTATTATATAATTTCAAAACAAACAACCTATAAACAATCGCACAATTCTTAAGAAAAATGAAAAGAAAAACGTATAAAAATGAATCACTTGTAACACATTATACAATTGGTATTATACAATTTTTATTGGATCTACTTAACTATCACTTATTACTATTGAATGTAGATTTTTTTATTCTATATTAAAAAAATGAAATAAATAAAGTTTATCATAAAAAAAATTTTTAATACATACAATTAATTTATTAATGAAATATCGTTTATATACATTTCTTGTGATGTACATGTACAAGATGGTTTTATCAAAATTTTATTTTGGAAAAGCTCTATAAAAGAACATTTTGAAAAATGCTTATCTTTGAGAAAACTTTTTTTTCTTTTAATTCATTTTTCTTCATTTCATTATTCGCTTACTTTTATTTCTAATTTTATTTTTTTTATAAGCAATAGTAACTAATAAAATAAAAAAATAAAATAAATAGAAAGAAAAATAATAGTGGTTTTAGGACTGTGTAGCTTAGAGCGAGTTATTAGGTCAAGCAAACAAGTTAGTATGCCGAAGAAGGTGACATAGCTTACTTAAGACAAATTGATAGTTGTTGACCACTAAGGGTGTGTTGGATCGACCCTATAGAGAATAAGGAATTGGCTAATTGTATCTTTTTAGTAGAAGGTTATGGTAGTGGTGGAACTCTAAGATGGCCATCAGCGGTACAAGAATAGGGGCAATTTGCTTTAGGTGTTCAGTAGTGGATTTTGACAAAAAGATAATGTCTTTAGAGGTTTCAAAGTGTGAGGAAGCAATTGGTAGTGGTGTTTTTTTGGTAAAAATGGGTGGCTACATAATGGTTGTATCGAATCAATGGTGGATGGATGGTTTTTGATCAAGAGAGTGATGTTTTAAGATGTTTGAGGTGTATGAAAGTATTTGGTGATGGTGGTTTTATTTGAAAGCAAGTGGTTTTTAGTGTATTTTAGAGAGAGAAGGTGATGGGTTGTGGGTGAGAGAAAGTTAGAGAGAGAAAGTGACACTATGTTTGGATTGATAGAAACTAGTGGAAACGAAAAGAAATGAAAGGAAATAATATTTTTAGCAATTTAAATATGGAGAGGAAACGGATAGAAATGAAAGGAAATAGGTGAAAATATTTCCTCTTTTAAGTCCACTTACTTTTATCTCCAAAATTGGAGAGAAATAAGTAAAAATAATGGTAAATTATAAAAATATCCTTTTATAACCAAGCATATGAAAATAGAAATAGGGATAATTTTAACTCTATTTTCAATAATTCCTTTTTATTTTTTTTCATTTCCTTCATAGGTTACCAAATATAAAATTAAAATCACATTTCATTTCATTTCCATTCATTTTTTTTCTCTTCTACTAATTTCTACCAATTTTTCTTCTATAAAAAATAGCCAAGAGATTTAGAGAAAAATGGGTGAGAATTAAAAAAATCTAACACCCCGGCTATCTGTTTAGGACATCTTATTTGTAAGAGAACACTACTTTGAATGCATACGAAGTTGGGAGATCAACGGATCGAAGATTTGAAGGGACACATGCTTTATCTTTAAATTTTGAATTAATTCATGATATAATGCAATTCTAGAAGCATTCAGCCATGTACTCCAATTTACAAAAGAAATGGAGGAAAAAGCTTGATTTGAGCTTCAGGTGGTCCTCCCATGGCTTCGATGCTTGTTCATGCATTTCTGGTGAAGAAGATGATGGCACGTAATATCTTGGTTTCTTTTTTCTCCCAAAAATAATAATAATAAAAATAAAATATAATTCCTCCCCTATTTTAGTGTCTGGAATTCGTGTTCTGACATTCCGTACACTCCAATTTACGAAAGAAATGGAGGAAAAAGCTTGATTTGAGCTTCAGGTGGTCCTCCCATGGCTGCCATGCGTGTTCCTACATTTCTGGTGAAGAAGATGATGGCACGGGACATCCCGGTTTCTTCTTTTCTCCAAAATAATAATAATAATAATAAAAATAAAATATAATTCCCCCCATTTGAACCCAAGACCTTTAATTTGTTACTTTTAACATCGTATCCACTACACGAACAAACTTATCCTATTTGTTTATTGAATAAAAATGTAATTAACCTAAACTAACTTAATTGGCTAAAATTATCTATGATGAAACATGGGTTAAAAACTAATCATGAACCAATATTATTCAAAATTGGGCAAAACAAGCCTAATATGCATAATCTATAGATTCCAAAGTTTGAAATATGCTTAAATTTAATAAAAACCCTAGTTTTAATCTAATCAATTCAAAATCTTTAAAATCAGATAGCTTAAGCAATTGAAGTTCAAATGAAGCATGATTTAAACCTGTATTTTGTTTAGATTATCCTTTTTCATGTCTTTAAAATGGATTTGACCTTGACTGGAATTCTTTTTAAATAAAAATGGAGCCTATTTTATTTAGAAACTCAAGTTTATTAAATTAATATACATATTAGGCTTCAAAAATCCATTTTCACCCAAATAAATTAAAACCTTATTTTCCTTTTACCTTTCCTCAATTTTTTTTTGGATATTTTCAAGGTTTTGTAATTTTTATGGATTTTCCTTATTTTCTAAAAGTAGGAGGCAAAATTAAGGTGTCAATATCAATTAGTCGACATACCCGAGCATTTAGATGAAATATTCAAGAACTTAGATGGCAACAAGGTGTTGCCTCTATTAATCCCTTGCATGTTCTTATTTAATTGATTCTTTGATGCAAATTTGCTTTGTAATTTATGAAATAAATTATTTATGTGATTTGTATGATATTATACCCTGTTGTGACATTAATCTATAACATTAAATGTTATTTTTGTGATTTACATAATAATATAAAATATGCTAATATGTTGTGAAATATAACACATTTAGGTGTTTTAACATCATAGTCTTTAATTTTATTTTTTTCCTAACCCAATTAGGTGGCAACTTTATGTTTTTCCAAATGCCCCTTTTTTTTTTTTTAACTCAAACTTCTTTCTTAATTTGGTTGGGAAACTTATACTACATGGGCTAGCTTAGTGTAAATTAGATTAGAAAAAAAGGAAACCCAAAATTTGAGTTTGACAAATATGCATTTCAATTTGTTAGTTAGTTGCTTAATGCCTCCTACTTGTTGCAAATTCCAGGATTTAACTCTCCTTACCATGCCTAAATTGATAGATTATCCTAATATAATAAATATATCTTAAGTGATTCTAATGATTTTAGGTACAACTAAATTTTAGGTTTTATACTATTATGTGGGCATATCAAATACATTATATGTATATATAATGGTTGTATAATTAATTTACATATGATTTCTCTCTATATCATTACTCTTATAATTCAAATAGTTTAAGCTTTGTTACATCTCATAGCTTAAATGTTGAGTTTTTAATAAACAATAAGCAATAGCAATAAAACTACATTTTATTAAATTAAATATTCTATATACTTTACTTCAAGAAACAAGCTTTAGAACTCTTTCTTCTAACTTTAACTTTATATTAAATTTTTGCCTAATTTTGAGTACATTTTTGGGAAGACTTGAATCTCTTAGTTTTAAGCAGCTAAGCCACTTAGCCGTGAAGATGATAATGAAAGGGAAAATGCAAGTAATGAAAATGAAAACGATGTTAGACCATTATAGCTAGTTTTTGCTAGCAATCGTGATATAGTGTAGAAAAATAATTTGGATTTATTTTTTCGGTACTTGAGAACAAATTATTGAGTTTGAACAATGAGTCTTATGATATTTTGTAGAGCTTAAAAAATTTTCTATGTAAACATTATTATTATATCAATTATTATATAAATTTTAAGTTATCATAATTTATTCAGTTATACATACTAATAATAATAGTTAGATATAACAATTTAATTATTTAGGGTGGTATGTATCCATATTCTATGACATTTAAGCACAATGAAAAATATCTATTAGTAATGTTTTATTATATTAGATATGCTATATGGTTATAAATTAATAATATTTAAACGCAATTAACAATTACTTACAAGTGACGTTTTAGGAAAATATATCAAAAATATGATTATGGTTTATTAACGTGAAAACATAACTAGTAGTGACTTGTAAGTGACATTTAAACGTCACTACATATAATTATTTTGTGATGATCACTATATTCAATCTTTTTGTGACATTTAAATATAACTAAACATAATTTTTTTTGGTCATGTTTTAATAATAATATCATATACACAATCATATTTTGGGATAAAGCCAATATGAGTACTTGAATTTTCATATTTTTTCTTTATTTTAGTATATAAACTTTAAACTTATTCATTTTATTATCTCAACTTTTTAAGTAAGATAAATTAGTATCTCCGTTGTAACGATCGTTATTGTAAAACGTTAGAATAATAATATAAGTATATCAACTTTAATTTTATTTCTATTTTAGTGCTGGAACTTTATTTTTTATTTTATTTTGGTACTTAAACTTTTTAAAGTAAAACAAATAAGTATTCTTTATAATGGTTGTTATAATAGATATATTAATTTGTTTCGTTTAAAAAGTTACGGTACTAAAATGAACAAATTTAAAGTTTAGGTACTAAAATGAAAAAATATGAAAGTTCGGGTACTTCTAGTAGCTTTATCCCATTATATTTTACTAACGTTTAAACATTAGTAATAGTTCCCCATTAGTAACGTTTAAATGTTACTAAATCTTATAGTATTTGTAATGTTTACATCTTTTATAAAATTTATCTTTCAAACATTACATATTACTTTTTGTAACACACCTTTTGTAACATTTATCACTTTTTGTAACATTTATTAGTAACATTTGATAAAAAAAAATTTGTAAAATTTTATAACTTTTATTAGTAAAGTCTAATAAATGTCATTAAAAGTCAAATTTCTTGTAATGAGTCTAAGATGGATATAGACTCAGCTTTACACAAGAACTTATGATAGTTAATGGAATTCCATTATTATTGTAAATAAGCCTAGAGTACATATAAGCTCTCTTAAGTCCCATTAAAGCCAAATGAAGCACAAGTGAGCTCAAAAAAACTGTTTCCAAGACTTATTTTTTAGCACTCGAGATAACTGAGTAAGATCGAAAGCAAAAAATCTAATTAGGTGAATTTTGTTTTGAGCTTACCAAGATAGATTTAGTCAAAACATCTCCAATCGAGTTGATTTCCTAGATGTTATAGTTGAAAATATTAATCTATGGTATTAAATTAGGATAAAATCTCAATTACTAAATGGACCTTCTACATTTTACCCCTTGACCAAAATTCCCTTAGACAAAGTGGAAGGGAGGCTTTGGGCATTTCTTGATGTTCCTCCAATTGTTGTATGGACATATCGGATATTGACTTTACTACTAGATCTCTTGCAATATTGATGGAATAGATATTTCTTTATGATTACTTATGATTATTCAGTTGCCTTTAGAATTCTATGTTCCATTCATGGCATAAGATCAATGATTTGGTTTTTCTTAACGATGTTCTTCTTTCCATGAGGCTTTTGTAGAGCGTCGAGAATATTTTCATCCTCATATACACCAATCAATGTGAAGATAGCATGGGGGTGTAGGGACAACGCCATCATGGTACGTTACAGTTTTTTTAAATACCTTTCATAAATGTTGGCAGCCTTTAGATTAATCTTGCGGAATAAAAGGTTGGGAAAATTTCAGTACGTTAGTAAGTAGAAGGTGCATGGCTTAGGACTAAGGTCACACGTTCAATCCTTGCTGCAAACGCACATGCGCTTTTTTATTTTGTCACACAGGAGTCAGTGTCTTCAAGACATGTTACCACTATTCCCTCTCCCTGGATGAGAATGAATCTGCAACAATCGAAAAAATTTGCATTGAATCTTTTTGAAATCTTCTTCATTAAATCCCATGCAAACAGACCAAATATCGTTATTTATCATCTTGTATCAAAGAATATTAACATTGTCATCCAAATGTGTTAAATCTTGGTTTAAATTTTCCATCGTTAGCTGTATACACATGTCGCAACCACTACTCCTTGCTACTTATAACGATATCTTCATCTCATACTTCTTCTTCACTCGTAGCAACAAGAAGGAATTTCGGTGGTAAGTTCATCCTTCAGTTTTTTCTTTTTCTTTTATTAATTTCTTTTCTTCAATCCTTATACCTGTCCTAATTTCTTCTTCTTCACTATCAGGACATCCTTAGAAAGCATATGAAATTTTATTCGTCAACAGCTTGGTGAACCATAGTTACGTACTATAATCCTCTTATTGACTAAATCAGTGATCCCATATAACGGCAATGCACTTCTCAGCCATCCTTGCTCGTGAATCATAATCTCAAACTGGTTTCTTTTTCTTTTCTTTTTTTTTCCCTTAGTTGGACCGCTTGTGTCTTTTACTTGCAAGAATTAATTCCTTCATGACCATATGCAATAAGTTATATTATCCACAGCACAAAATAGTAGTCATAGCGGCAAGATCGACAGTTCACTGCATCAACAGTAATACGACCAACAATAGAATTTCGATTCGTAATAAATGCATCAGCATAACTATTCTCTTTTTATCTTAATCTTCATATCGTTACTTTTTTTCCAATCTCGTCACAACTACTACACAAAACAATTCAATGCACGGTTCCGTCTACAATCAAGTTGGGAGCACGCTGACCTCAATCAGACTACATCAGGTTCAATTTTTGTGGTTTCTCTCTCTGTTTTTTTTTTTTTTTTTTCAACATCTGTCGTTGTAAGTCTTTGACTCTTCTTCTCGTTAATGTTTACTCTCAACTAGTACTCATTTAAGCACATAAAGAAAATGCTTTTCCAAGTTTACCGATGTTATCTCCTTTTCCATCTAATTGCTACTTCTACTCTATGATCAGCATCCTTTGATTTGCTGTCCACTTATGATGAATGATAGATTGTTGTGTGCTCCCTTTTCAAAAAAAAAAAAAAAAAAAAAAAAATTTTGCCTTCATAGTTGTCATCAATGATTGACCTGCCTTTCCTTCCATAGACCAAATATTTTCAGTCTTCTCTTTTCGTTATAGTTATCTTGGATGACAACTAGCCTTCACTCCTCGAGCTAATCATGTTGATAGCAAGAAATTGAAACAATGCTTAGTTTCTTTTTCCATATCTCATTCGGATTTTTTTTTTTTTTTTTATATGGGCCATGCCTTATTTTCTCCCTTTTCTTTATGCGTCGCTCTTAAAGAAATTGAAACATTTGGGCTTGTACATGTATATTGATGTGCTAAAAAAAAAAAAAAAAAAACGCTTGCTCTTCCTTTTTTTAAGGAAAAAAAATTGGCATGATTGGATTAACTATCGATCTCTTTTGTTTGTTGATTTCTTGACTTAAACAACGTAGCCTTACTTCATGGAATGCCCTTTTTTTTTTTTTTTCTTTCGGTCTGTTGCATGATTCCAACACGTGAAATGTAGCTATCGTCTTGTAACTTTCGATTTGGAATGGAGCACTAATAAATTGCTAAAGTTTTTCTTTCTTTGTTTTTTTTTTTAAATATTGTCATTTATGGCGATAGAAATGCTTGAACCTCTTGGTGTAACGTTTGGAATGTTTATGGGAGGTAGACATAAGAGTTTGCCTCGGATTATCTCTTACAAGGTGTTCAATACTCGGCATTTATAGATTAGTGGCATGGGTGTTGTCTCCAATTGGATTAGTGGCTATAGTCTCTTTTCCTTTTGTTTATATAATAATAATTCTTCTTTTTTTTTTTTTTCTTCTTTGCTGCAAGATAAGTCTTCGCTATTTCATTTCAAGGTTGGGCTTTACTATGCATATGGACTAAGACCGACTTTAAGTGTCAATCAAGATTCTTAGGATCTAATCATTTACTCAGGTCCTTAATTAACCTTTGATGTTATCGTGGATTCCTGATCACTGACGGGCCCATGGTTAACATCAAGTGTTTTATCGGATTCCCATTTCACTATTTATGGCTAAGTCTAAGAGTAGCCAACTTAAGCCCATTGGAGTTGCTCACCAAAGAGAGCTATTGGCCTATAATGGATGTTCAATATCGAAGATTCCATCTCCTAGCAATGATTGGACTAATGACGTGATTAAAGGATATTCTTTCTGGATTCAAGCTAGCTCTCAGGAGAAACGCATGACCATAACCACGCTTACTAATGGCTCCCTCAAGTTCATCTCTCCAAAAGCGCATTTGGAGCCCAAGCTGTTACTAAAGGGTGAGTCTATACTTTGTTTTTGGAATGAGAGGAATGAGTTGCCTGTTTCTCATATTGAGCTTACCTTTCTAAAGCAAATGATGGACGGATGGATGGTTCTCATGGGTGCAATACATTATGAGGTATGAGCACTATGCTCCATTATTGTATGAGGCTAGGATTTTTTATGCCATTACTATGACTTCATGCTTAAATTTTGTGAAAATGGAAGACATCAAGATCTTGTCAGCTATAATAGCTAAGTGGAGTATATAGACTCATACATTCATAACTTCATGGGGAGAATTCGCTCTAACCTTGAGGTATGTCTTCTTCTTACTGAAGCTTCATGACTTTAAGAATATGGATGTCATAGCTGCTTTATCCACTCCTTCGGACCAAAATGCACATTCGACTTTATTAGTAGTTGTAAAGTCGAGCAAGACTCCCTCAAAGAGTTGTAAGTTTACTTCATGGATCGAGTATTTCTTTAGTAGTACTACTCTTCGAGGCCCATGTCATAGAATGAAGTATTGACTACTCCTTTATTCATGACTATGTTTACTTTATTTGCAAGAATACCTTAACTTAATTATATGTGTTTCTTGATAGGTATGAACTTACAACATTTATTGCTTTGTAGTTGTCTATGTATATCATCTTAAGAGGTCCTAAAGATGGGGTTATCCCTTGTCTATTTCCATAAGAAATCCGTATGTCTTGAGGGGAATGCGTTACCTTAGCACCCCTTTATCTAGGTTCCTTATATCATCACTTGGACATATATCATCATGCCTCTATTTGCTTTATGAGCTGATACAATAGCATTATGCTATGTAGATGTTGTCTTTCTTCAGCTTTTCTTTTGTGAGAGATTCAAGAGCCATTTTTCCTCCCCAATATGAACACAAGGCCTTACTCAATTCAACCATAATCATAAGCTTGTGTTGAAAGACAATATGAATGCCCCCTGTTTAATCTCATTGACTCTACTAACAAGTTTATATTTCATCTATATATGGAGAAAATTAATGGCCACTAGTCATGTAGCGGATATTACCTACCTAGCTTATAGGGTGATCAGTTTTCTTTTATTGTTTGTCTTAAGTGGTCTTCTTTCATTAATTGATGTCAAGGGGTCCGGTCCATGAGATAGCTCGAAGAGTAAATGATAGTTAAAGGTAGAGAAGGGGTTCCTGTGTATCGACAATAGATATAATACACCAATGCTTCACGTAAGCTTGGGTCACACTTGATATAATACACAAGTATGGTCAGAGGCCATTCACCACTAATCTACGCTCAAATGGGCTAGATAAGAATAGCTTAAGAGTAAGGAGACTTAGCTCAAGAGGAAGTAAAAGTTTAGTGTATTCTCTATATGATTATCATACAACTATTATAATTTGTAAGTATTTATAGTATCTAATTAGGGTAAGTCCTAAGTTATAGGAAATTACAAAAAAAAAAAAGGATTTCTACTAGCTAGGAAAAAGGGGGAATAATTTATAAGGGTAACAACGTAATCATACAAAGAGAATATCCATTGTCAGAAAGGATAGTACGGATGTCAAAAAGAGCAGTGCGTGTATAATTCTGCTCATTTTATGATCCCAATAATGCTATGAGCCGTGCAGCAGTAGGCCTTGATTAGGTTTGGTTGGCATCGGTAGTTCGACAGCTTTGATTGCTGGGATTAGATAAAGGTTGGCTCAAGGATGACTCACATTTGGGATTGGCCTTGGATGGTTAACTCTTGATAGTTGTTAACTCAACTTTAGCACTGTAGAGATGGTTACATCCAAATTTGGTGCTTAGACTAATGTTGCAGAGGGATTGGTTCGATACATCAGCTGATCACCTCGGTAGTCTCTTAGATGGTGTGGAGAGCAAAGTAGCTCGATAGATCGGACTGGGGTGAACACCACTCCTTGACACTTAACTCACCTTGAACAGCTCAGCAAACCATCTGAAAAAGCCCTCGAGCTTAGGAGCACGTGATCGGTCCTTGATCCCTATCAGGTTTGATCAAGGCATTCCCCTTAGGATAATTCCAATTGTAGATTTTAGGTCTTATTACCAGTGGATATCACTTATAGACATCAAGACCCTTTATCTTAAGGTTAATCTATTTAGTTTCCTTCTTGTGGTTACCGTAGGGTCATCTCCCTTAGTTGTTCATCATATTAAGTAGCTTGTTTGAAGGGGATTTGAGGCCTATGCTTTTACTTCCAATTGCAAAGGTAAATGTTTATAGAGATTAGTTCTATCTTTAAGTTTTGAAGTCGAACATGTCTAAAGGATCTCAGAGTATGAAGAATGCTAATTATGTTAGTAAGGAGCTAGACTCATTTAAATAGGTTGAGATAAGAGTAAGAGCCTTAAAGCACCCTTCTCCATCTCTACGCGATTGCAATGATCTGAAAAAGATGTGCATCTAGTAGGTAAGGGTTATTAATCTAAGAATTTGTTTCTTCAAGAATTTTCCTTTTGATATTACACATTATTTTTTATTTTTATTTTTATTAAGACACTATCCAGGACCATTTATGGCATGAAGAAGGGATATCTTTATTTAAAGGTCTGATCTGATAAGGTGAAGAAGATGATGATTAGGAGTTAATTGATTATAGTAGAACTCTCAAGGCTTGTGATCATGCAAATGATGATGCAAATTCGTATGATATGGTAGATTGCTATGAAATGGAGAAGATTGGTAAAGAAATAGACATAACCAGTAAGATTAACACTACTGTCGTTATTAAGGCTTAAGTTCCAAATCTAGAATCAAATACAAGTGTTCAGACTTATGCCAATGCTTTGTTGTGTATGGTTAGTTATGATGAGGGTTTTCACGTCAAGTGATTGGTTTTCCCTATGTTCCCCCATTTATTGCTTCTATCAATCAATCTTCTTCCCCAGTTGCTAACCTATCTTGCTAGGATAAGGAAGCAACTCCATTGACCAATGTAGATTTAGAGGAAAAAGAACATTTTTCATGGGTTCAATGTAGCACTACATCTTATTCCACCCTTAAAGCATCTATATGCTTTGGATGGGGAGTCTTAGGTAGACTTAGCATTCTCTCGATCACATTTGTATCATACTATCTTGAAGATGTTAGGCAAAACAATGATGCATGTAAGTTGCTTATGGAAGGACTTGTCCAAGGTAGACCTAATGTCAATCGTGGATGTGTATGATGGTACGTGACAATTGTTTTTTCATATACCAAGCCCAGGACTTATAGCAATGAAGGCTCATAAGTTAGTAAACTATTGTCCCCTTTTAAAGGATCGGGAGAAGATTGAATGAAAAATTAAAGCTTTAAAGGATGAGATAGCAACACATGAAATGGAAGCTAAGGCCTTTGATAATGACATAGACAGAATGATTGGTAAGATAGATGTTGAAGCAAATATAGAGTAGGATCTTGGTCCTTAAATTTTTTTTATACTATTCTTTTTTTTATTCTTCTTATAACTAATGAGTAATACCATTTGATGATTCATTTGATTAACTACCTTAGCTTTATGACTTTCTAGACAAAACATTTGCTCATTTATTGTTTATGCTTGAACAATAGCCAACATCTTTGTTGCTAGAGAGCATATCAATGGAAGTTGTTTTGCAAGTTTATGGGACCTTTGCACTCAATCCCCTCAAAGTATGATTCATATATGATACTCTTATGAGTGATAGTGGCTATTATGTATGAATCACTCATATTTTTGTCATTAGAGTTGCTTTAATTAATAAAAGGCATTATGACTACTAAACTTGCTATGGGACCACTTCGATCCATCATAGTTGAGATCACTTCAATCTCATGATTTATTCAATGTAAAAAGGTAGTGCACCCCCAACATGCTTAGGTAGTGAACCCTCTACTTAAGCAGTTGTAACTACTATGAGAAGGTAGCTTTAACCTTTCACAGATGAGGTTGCTTCAACCTTAGAATCTGCATTAAGGCGTTATGGCTACCAAGCCTACAGTGAGATCGCTTCAATCCACACAGTTGAGATTGCTCCAACCTCATGATTGGGTATTGCAAAAGGGCATTTCGCTGACTACATGCTTATGGATGACCTCTTCATTAAGCAATTGCAGCTAATGTGAGAAGGTCGCTTCGACCTTTGACAAATGAGGTTGCTTTGGCCCTAGAGTCTGCATTAAGGTGTTATGGTTGCCAAGCTTGCTGTGGGATTACTTTGATCTAGATAATTGAAATCACTTCTATCTAGACAGTTGAAATCACTTTGATCTTGTAATTAGCAAATAAAAATTGTAAGAGTAAAGAGAAAAAGGGAACAAAAACAACATATGGGAAATTGGGGCAGTTTCATTAAGTACTTAAAGAAGATTATTGATGGATTTTTTGATGTATTGAAAATTAATGGGAGTAGTTATTGCATTAGTTCTAGGTTTCACAACCTGTAGTACCTACTCTAATGGACTTCTTCCATTATGAAAGGACTTGCCCATTTTGGCATAAATTTCAAAGCTAGTGTACCTTTCCTTATGTATTTTGCCGTACGAAGGATGACAACACATTACTTAAAGGATCACTTTCTCACTAGGCAATCATAAGTGATGCTGAGCCTCTAAAGATAATTAGCTAAGGTGTGTTTGGCAATGTCTCACATCTCATCTAGTGCCTCTAAGTCTAACATACGAAGTGTGTTAGGCTCTAATTCAACATTTAGAGCTAATTGTGCTAGTGTTATAAGGACTACATGATGTGCCTAGGAACTCAATAATCATTAGGGCTTACTGTAAGGAATAGTGACCAAATGTGTCCTTTGTAATAAAGAAGAAAACGAAGTGAAGAAGTTGGAAAACACAATAGCTTATGTAAAGCTACTCGAAGGATGTGACTTACCAATGAACACAACACAACTCAACACTTCGCTTGATATGATGCACAAGCTAATGTCAAGGTCCACTTGCTACTAGTCTTGAGCTACTCAGTAAGGTTAGATAACAGTGTAAAGAGATTATACATGGAGAGGAATGTCTCACAAAAACAAGTATATTCAATATCTAAGAGGAATGTAAGATATTCCAACTATAGTGAAAAGGGACTATTTATAGTAAGTCCTTAGGGCAACATTATAAATAAGGAAAATTACAAAAAAGATAAAGAAGAAAGGGAATCCTAGTATGTACATAAGGGGTAAATAGGACAAATGACAAAAAGGAAAAATAGTACAATGTCAGAAAAAGTGATGGACAGGTAACAACTTGTCAATGGGTTCGTATTAGTGAATCTTGAGGTTTAGTAGCTAAGCTAGGTTCAGGATGTGACGGCTACAAATGGGTAGTATTTAGAATTACCGTGATATATAAGGGGTGCCGTTGTTCAATAGGCCGAAAGAGAAATACTTAGCGTACAAGGGCCTTAGCTTCGATACTCGGCAAGTTAGCCTTAGCATATGAAATTCCTATAGGTTGGAGCAAGGCTTGCTATGTATTGACCTCAACCTTGGCACAAGAGTGGTTAGCGACAGCATAAGGATCAAAATAGAGCAAGGTGTATTCGAGTTGGGTTCTTAAGGAGTTCGCCCATTATTTTTCTATATATTGTGTTTTGTCCTTGGTAGACTAACGAGAAAGAATTCTTTTATGGAGAGACTAAAGGCCTTAGAGGTACGTGTGAGTAAGAGGGCCAAAGGTCGATGATTCATTAGTTCCTTAGGGTTATTGAAGATTTACCCCCAAATCTTTGTCTTCTTCTTCATTCGATACATAGGACGTTAGGTTGGGGACATTGAAAGTAAGAGATACACTGTATACTTCAGGTAGCTTAAGTTTATATGCATTGTTATTGACATGCCTAAGGATCCTAAAAGGTCCATCTAACCTAAGGGATAGCTTGTTCTTCCTTTTTCCTAAGAAGTGCTCTTTATTGAGGTGGATTCAGATAAGATCTCTGAGGCTGTAAATGACTTGCCTCCTTTCTCAGCTTCCTTATTCCTTTTGTTAGGCCATAGTCATGGTTAGTTGTTCAGTAACCTTCTGATGCAATTTCTGGAACTCCTCGATGTGCTATAAGCCGGATTAACTTTCTCTTTGGGAGGTTAGGCTAATAACCATATCCAAGGATAAGTTCTGGTTAAGTCTATAGATGACCCCAAATAGTGACCTTCATGTCGAGTTGTGAGTTTAGCGGTTGTAAGCGAACTCAATGACTGGTAGGCATAGATCCTAATCATGTAGATTCTTCCTAACAATAGCTTAAAGGAGGTTATCAACTGTCTGTTTACAACTTTTGTCTGGCCATTTGTCTATGACTAGTAAGAAGTACTAAACATGAGCCTAGTGCCAAGCTTCTTCTGAGCTTCTTCCATAGGGTTCTCCAGAAAGCTCATGAACTTTGAGTAATGATTAAACATAATACTCTTTGGTACTCTATGTAACTATACAATCTCCTATAAAAAAAGGTCAGCAACAAATAATGTATCAATAGTTTTATGGCAAGGGATGAAGTAGTTCATCTTGCTAAACTGATTGACCACTACCATAATAGAGTCATGCCTTCTTAGAGTTCGAGGTAAGCTGAACATGAAATCCATGCTTAGATCAATCCATAGTCGTTTAGGTATAGGCAAAGGTACATACTCTCCATACCGTTCCTTTATGCCCTTTGCATGTTTACACACCTTGCACTGTTAAAGAATTTGGTGCACATCCTTCATTACCCCAAGCAAATAAAAATGTTCTTTCAACATCTCAGTTATTCTCTACTCACCAAAGTGGTCGACTAAACTTCTAGCATGAGCTTCTCGGAAAAGTAACTCTCTAGCATAACCACTCGACACATAAACTTGCTTACCTTTCATAAAAAACCCTTAGCTTAAATAGAACCCATCTACAACTTCTCTAACATTGCACTTGGCGACTAAGGGCCTAAAATACGGATCATGCTCATATTGATCAGGTAGGGTACTAAATCCAAGTATCTTAGCTTGCAATACCATAATGAGGACATGTCGAAGAGAGATTATGTTGGCCATTGTATTCGTACTTCTATTCTTGTATCGAATAACATAGCAAAAAATTTTCAAGGACTTAACCCACTTTGCATGATGTCGAGAAAGTTTCTATTGTTCTCTAAGATGCTTAAGAGATTCATGGTCTGTATAGATAACGAACTCTCTCAATAGTAAGTAATGTCACCAGTTTTGAAGCGCTTGGACAAGGGTATATAATTCCTTGTTATATGCCAAGTAATTTAGGGTGACTCCTTTGAGCTTCTCGCTGGAATAGGCAATTGGTCTGTGCTCTTGTATAAGAACAGCTCCAATGCCGACTTTAGATGTGTCACATTCTAGTTCAAAAACTTTCTCAAAGTTGATTAGATGAGTACTAAGGCAGAAGTCAACTTGAACTTGATTTCATCAAACTCTTTTTAGCCTTCTTAGTCTACTTGACTTTAGAGTTCTTCTTGGTTAGCTCGGTCAATAGGGTACTTATGCAAGTAAAGTTCCAAATGAATCTTTAATGGAATGAAGGTAGACCATGGAAACTCCTTACTTCGGTAGCATTAGTCAACTTTGGCCACTTAAGGATAGCTTGGACCTTCTCATCATCAACTTTGATTCCTCCCTTTGAAATAACATATCCGAGGAATATAACCTCACTTTAACAGAACGTAAATTTCTTTAAATTATCGAATAACTTCTCGGTATGGAGGATATCAAACACAGATCTTAAGTGCTCAACATGAGAAATAAGTTCTATACTATAAACTACAATATCATCAAAGTAAACTACTACACATGTGCCAATTAAAGTCCTTAAAACATGGTTCATGAGTCGCATGAAGGTGCTCGGTGCATTTGTTAAACCAAACGGCATCACCATCCACTTGAACAGACTATCCTTTGTTTAGAAGATAGTCTTCCATTTGTTTCCTGGTCTCATTAGTATTTGGTGGTAGTTACTCTTCAAATCAATCTTTGAAAAGATGTGGGCCCCATGCAACTTGTCGAGTATATCATTTAACTACAGGATCGAATATTGGTATTTAATAGTGATTTTGTTGATTGTTTGGCTATCAATGCACATTCTCTATGAGCTATCTTTCTTCGGCACTAGGATAGTTGGCATGGTATAGGGGCTTATGCTTTTTTGGACATATTCACGATCAATCAACTCATCTACTTGTTTCTTCAGCTTGGCTACCTACTTAAGGTTGAGCCTGTAGGCAGGTCGGTTGAGAAGAACAATTTCTAAGCTGAAGATCAATGCAATGCTCAATGCTTCTCAAGGGTAGTAAATATCTTGATAAGCAAGAGGTTAGCATACTCTCGTAATAATATCTACACCTCGGTAGGTAAGCCTCTGGCTTCTCACAATTCTAAAAGCTTCCTTACTAACAAGAGCATACACTCTTTTGTCTTGACATCTTTGGAAATTGTGTTCGGGAAATCACTTGGGACTTCCATTGTAACGATTGAGTAATCTTTTCTTGCAACTCCTACACTTCTTTGGGGCTCATTGGGCGTCAGTATAAGCTTCTTCCTATCCTTTTGGAACATCTAAGTGTTTTTATACCTATCATGTAATACTCTCAAATCAAACAACTAGAGTTAGCCAATAAAATATGTGAAGTGCACATAGGTAGGATGTTGCATAACACCTCATCCTTATATCTATCACAATTGATAATAGGCTCTCTAACTTGCTCCTTTGGCTTCTCACAATTCTAAAAGCTTCCTTACTAATAAGAGCACACACTCTTTCGTCTTGACATCTTTGGAAACTATGCTCTAGAAATCAATTAGGACTTCCATTGTAGTGATCAAGTAATCTTTTCTTGCTACTCCTATACTTCTTTGGGGCTCTTTGGGGTTAGTATAAGCTTTTTTCCGTCCTATTAGAACATATAGGTGTTTTTATACCCATCATGCAATACTCTCAAATCAAATAGCTAGGGTTAGCTAGCAATATATGTGAAGTGCACATAGGTAGTATGTCGTATAACACCTCATCCTTATATCTATCATAAATGATAATGGGCTCTCTAACTTGCTTTGCAACGAGTAGACCTCCCTCGTCATTTAACCAATGAATCTTGTACGGCTTAGGATGCGGGTAATTCTATAACTTCAGGGCCTTGACTACTCCTTATGCTATGATACTAGTATAACTTCACCCATCAATGATTAATGTGCAGAGCTTGCCATTTACTTGGCAATTCATATAGAAGAGGTTCTCCTTCTGCTCATCCTCTTTGGAAATAAAGGTATTGAGAGATCTTTGAACAACGAAATAGCATTCAGCCTCTGGTTTGGGTGGGGTCATTGCATTAAGATCTTCTAGAAATCCTTCTAGCACTTGATCGACTCCTTCTTCGTCCTCTCTTTCACTGGCATTCTCTACTTTAAACTGAGGCTTACCTCCTTTGATGTTCATGACATGTCAATTCGAACATTGACTAGTTACGTATCTACAGTCGAGATATTTGAAACACTTGATCTCTTAAGTCTTCTTCCCTAAGATCTAACCTTGGTCCGTTTGGACCTTAGGTTCCTTGGCCTTGCCCTTACCTCGGCCATCATCTGGTCGACTCGACACCTATCCTCAACAATTTACCTCAAAACTGTTTTGAGCTTGGTCATTTCTAGGTTGGTTCAGCATACCACTTTGGGTCAACAATCTCGGTTACTACTCGACATTTGGCTAATCTAGCTCTACCTTTGCCTTCAACCCTCTATGCTACTCAAATGGCCCTATCTAGAGTCCCAAGCTTTTGTAACTCCACCATATTACCAATTTTAGTTCTAAACCTAGAAATGAACTGTGTTATAGTTTAGGTCTTAGGTTCATCAACAACACATTTGATCATCGGCAATTGGAATTCTCAAACATACTTGTCTACTGATTTATTGCCTTACCTCAATCTTGGAGTCGTTGGAAAGTATCTTATTCATATTATTCTAAAGTAAATTTGCTCCTCAGAACTCTCTTCATCTCTATCACATTGCTGTATACCTAGAAAATTCTAATGTGGCCATTCAAATACGAACAACATCTTCGTAATTATAAAAGTCAAATATCTTCTCGATCTTCTCTTCTCAATTTAGGTAGTCATTAGCATTACTAAACCCATTAAAGCTCAAAATTTATACCTTGAGATGCTCAACTCCTCTAGGAGCTCTAAGCTCACGCTTCTCAACTTCATCATATGGCTCTTCCTCACCATACTCCTCAACTTCATCTAATGTTAGTCTCCTTCTAATAACTCTGTCAGCATGTCGGGGTGGAGCTTAGATCAAACTAATTAGTTGTAGTGCTCATTGCTCATTTACCTACCTTATTAGCCTTTCTCTCACTTCTTGGCCTTGTTTAACAACAACTCTTTCTTGAGGCTTAGTCTTTGTGACCCTTTGTACAAAAACAGTGAGATCGGCCACAATAGTAGAAAGGTCTTATATCTACTCATCAATAGTTTGTGAGGTTTGTTGGGTAACATGACTACAACCATGGCCATGAGCATCACTCTTAGCATCATTAAATCTCTCTCTGAACACTAGGATTCGATATCCTCACTATGAAGCTTTAGTAAATACTTTACTCACACGAGAAATTGTTACAAACTTAGGAAATATGACTTAAATAGTGAAATAAGACTTGCTTTGTTTGTTTGTATGTTTTTTTTTTTTTTATGTGGGAAACAAAGTATAGCAAAACAAATACACTAGTAATAACTATCCTACATAGCTTTCAACTGTAACCTTAAGCTCTGATACTAAGATTATATAATGCATCTAGGAGCTTAATAATCACAAAGGCTTACCATAGGGAATAGTAACCAAATGGGTCTTTTGTAATAAAAAAGAAAATGAAGTGAAGAAGTTAGAAAACACAGTAGCTTACATAAAGCTGCTCAAAGAATGTGACTCATCAACGAACACAACACGACTCAACACTTCGCTTGATATGATGCACAAGTTAGTGTCGAGGTCCACCTACTACTAATTTCAAGCTACTCAATAAGATTAGATAAGAGTGTGAAGAGATTGTACTTGGAGAGTACAAGTATATTCAATATTTGAGAGAAATGTAAGATATTTTGGCTATAGTGAAAAGGGACTATCTATTGTAAGTCTTAAGGGAAACATTACAAATAAAGAAAATTACAAAAAAGGATAAAGAAGAAAGGTATTCCTATATGTACGTAAGGGATAAATAGGACAAATGATGAAAAGAAAAAAAAGTACAATGTTAGAAAAAGTGATGGACAGGTGGCAGCTTATCAATGAGTTTGTACTAGTAAATCTTGAGGTATGGCAACTGAGCTGGGTTTAGGATATGGTGGCTACAAATGGGTAGTATCTAGAATTGTCGAGATGAATAAGGGATGCCGCTGTTCACTAGGCCAAAAGAGAAGGACTCGACGTATAGGGGCCTCAACCTCGATACTCGGCAGGTTGACATTAGCACATGAAATTCTTATGGTTTGGAGTAGGGCTTAGTGTGTATTGATCTCAGCTTCAGCACTCGATTGGTTGGCTTTGGCACATGAGTGGTTGATGATGGCATAACGATCAGAACAGAGCAAGGCATATCCAAGCTGGGTTCTTAAGGAGTTCGCCCACTGTTCTTCTATATACTATGTTTCATCCTTGGTAGGCTGATGAGAGAGAATCCTTTTGACAAGAGACTAAAGGCCTTGGAGGCATGCGTGAGTAAGAGAGCCAGAGGTCGGCAATCCATCACTTCAACTGCTAACATAGCCTTTACTTCGTATACTAATGAGAAAGGTATCGCCTTCATAGGTGTTCTTTTTGATGTATGATAGGCCTACAGTGCCAAAGGGAGCTATCATGCCTTTCCTTCTTGTTGTCGTACACCATTCAACTAAGGACTTCTATTAGTTTTTTGTTTGTAGCATCCACTTAGACGTTTCCTTTCAGGTAATATGGCATGGACTTAATCTGGTTAATACTATAGGACTATAGTAGTTGTTAAATGTGCAGATTAATGAATGGCATCCCATTATCTATCAATATGCACTTTGGTATTTTGAACTTGCAAATGATATTTTCCTTTGTGAAAGTAGCTACTGCTAGTCTTGTCACCTTCTTCAAAGGGATGACTTCTATTGACTTTGTAAAACACTTGGTGCCTACCAATATCCATATACACCCCTTAGACAGTGGATATATAGGCCTAATTAGATCAAATGCCCAAGTATGAAATGGCTAGGGGGTTGTCTAGTTATGAAGCTCTACTATTAGGGTGTAGATTGCATTACCATGGAGTTGACACAACACATACCTTTTTGCAAAATTGAAGGCATTGGCCTTCATGTTTGGCTAGTAATACCGTTTATTAAGGAGTTCATAGTACAACTTCCTTTTGCCATGATGTTCACCACATGCCCTATTGTAGAGTTTAATCAAGATCAATTTTGTCTTAGGTGCTGCTATACATCTAAGAGACTGTCCTTGATAAGAGATTTGATACAACTCATCACCTAGTAATATGTATTTTTTCACTTTTTGTTTGATCATTCTAGCATCTATATTAAAGGTGGGGAGGATATGATTCTTCAAGAAGTTGATGTATGGGTATCATGATATACTAACCACTACTTTTAAAATAAAAGCGTATGAGTGCTGTTCTTGGGAAATAGGAATTGAACGAGTAAATTTAGAGTATCGGTAAAACTAACCCAATTAACCTAAAAATTTACAAATAGGCTTGAGGCACTAGTCAAGGAGATCTCATCGACCCGAATTTTAAAAATATAATAAAATAATAATAATATAGCTAAAATAGTACAATTTAACTATATTATGTATTATTATAGTAATCATGTAAAATAGGTCCTATTAGTAATTATATAGGTAATAAAATTAATATGGGACATAAAATAACATAAATAATATATATATATATATATATATGTTGTGTGTAATTTTTAACTATATACGTATATCAGTAAATAGTTAAAATACCATAATATTCATATTTTGTGATCAAATAACATAAAGAAAATAAATAAAATTGACAAAAAATTATAAAAAATTGTGGGAACAATTGGTAAATTAACAAGATGGGTGTGGCAAAGCATTGACAACTATAGGAGTGTTGAAGATCAATTAACATGCAAAAAGAACTCCATATTTAAGCTTAAGAATTGGAGGAGAGAGAAAGAAAATTCACTTTGACATCTAAACAGTTTGGAAATTTTAGAAAACCCTCTCCAACATTAATACATGCAAAGTAGGATTTGAAAAAATTTAATGAGGAATTTGGAGATCAAAGGAATAAATTAAGGAAAATTATATGAAAATAAGGTGTAATATGATCATTAAAGGTATGGAAGTTTAAAAAGTTACTAGAGCTTAACCATCACCACCCCCAAAAGCTACACCCACCACTTGGAGTAGCCGTTAAGCTTGAAGCCGTCGTAGGTAGTCGGAGCTTTAAATTTTGATGGATGTAGATTTTTATCCAATTTTGTAAAAATTAGTAAAAATATAAAATATTCCTAGAACACTATAAAAAAAATTATTTCTATATATTTTTATGTATAGAATCTTAGAAAAATATCACTTTGTATAAATTTAATAGCTAATATATATGTCCTTAAGAAATTGAAGAAATCAGACAACGTTGGAAGTTGAAATGAATTGGGTAAACAACATAGTTTCCACTTCAAAATTTTTCTATGTACTATCTTAAGTTAATATTAAATTACTATGTGAAAGCTTTTTGTGATACTATTTTCTATATTTTTATTTGATTTTTGAGCCTTAAATAATGCTTAAAATAATGTTTTTTTAGTAAAGAATAATGTATTTCTTTGAATAATCTTACTTAGACACTAAGTTTGAATCATTATTGAAGTATGATTACTGTTTTGGAATGGTTAGATTGATTGGTAAAGTGTGAAGTTATGGAAAATTGTGTATTGGCCTTAAAAAGTGAAGTTGACAACTTGAATATTTTGTTGAATTTGAAAAAAATTAATGAACCATGATGAAGTGTATGAAGAGTTGAGAAGTAATGAAGTTAAGGAAAGGTTGTTTAGAGTGCTATTGCCTGTTATAAATTGATTTCATAAGTGTAAATTAGAAGAAAGTTAGTAAATTAGTTAATTATAGGATATTGATTTAAGGTAGAGGATTTTGGAAATGGAATTTTGCACTAGAATGATATTCAGAGAGTATGTCAAAAGAAAAATTTATGAATAAAATATAAAAATAAGGGAAGCAAAAGATTAGTCAGAGAATGATTTTATTAAAAAACTTTAGAGATAACAGAGCCAGAGTATAGCTTAAAGGATAGTGTAATAAGGGGTTTAACTTGAAGAAGTTTAGAGGTTATCTCAAACGACAAAAACTAGTATAACAAATAACCCTTATATAGCTCAATGAGTAACTCAGAGGGTTTCTGACTAAAGAAAACAACTATAAATCTACTCAAAACTTAATTTAGAGGATTTTGCCGATTAAGATGACTTATAAAAATCAATAAAAGGTCAAGAAATCATGATTTTTAATCGAAAATAACTTATGAAATTTATGATTAAATAACCAAAAACATATAAAACAAACTAATGACTAATGAATCAAGGCTTGAAAACTAATCTATTGTGTATTTCTGGGAATAACTGAAGATCAAGGAGGTAACTATCAAGAGTAAGTTACTCATAAGCGCAAGTAAGTTAGGATAGATGCTTCTAGCATATTGAAGTATCATATTAGGATATTTAGAGAAGTAAGAGTACTTATTTGTGGTTGCAGCTAGATTGTTTATGCATGTGCTATACATGTGCTTGTGATACTGATTGTTGATCAAGATTTGAACTTTGAGTACTATTTTTTGCTTAAATATATCATGTCTAAAGTGTATGAACTTGGTTGCTTACCTAATAATCTGGACTAATCTTAAGATAACTAAGTTCTAACCTGACATACATGAACCTAATGGGGATAATAATTAAGTTGTTAAACTAAATACCAAAACCTCGATGAAGATAGCAAAAATGGTCCTTTTCCAAGTCTTAGTTGAACTATGTAATAGGAGAAGGGGTCGCAATAAGGTTGGGAACCATGGTTCGAATGTTGTCTAAAGAGGAGGGTATTCTCCATTGCATAAGCTCAGATTTAGTCTAATAGTATCATGTTAAAACTCCTTAAAATCCAAATTAGAGTAGATAGAATTTCTCTAACTTCACAATGAATCAATTAAACATTGTATGATGATCTATCATTTGTTTGTCACATTTGTATTTTATTAATGATTGAACAACCATGTTTGTAATGTACTCTTATGACTCCATCCCTTCTTTGTGAGCTAGTTGAGCTTACATCCAAATAGATTATTTTGCAGGTGTAGAGTAATATCAAAAGATGGCTCATCATAAGTGTCCATAAATTAGTTTCGATGGGCTAGGAAGTAAGTTATCGAAGACTAAGGGATGGATCGATGCTTAAGTTACTTTTGTTTTTATTTTATGGAAGGATTATAAGGTATTCTTAGGAGGCCTTGTAGTTTTCATTGGTTCGCTATTATATCTACTATATGTAATATAGTCTTACTGTGGAGATGTATAGTTTTTTTTTTTTAAAAAAAAAAGCTATAGAACTTTTGATGTATACATAGTAGTGTAAAAGAATTGAACCATTTGTAAATATGAGAAAATATATTTTGTATAGTGTTACTTTATAGGTCTTATATACTATAAGTACCCATTTAACTACTTCGAAGCTGGTCGAGTTGTCGTTCGTCTTGTATGGACTAACCTATGTTAACAGCTAAAAATGGTAGCTTCTAGGCTAGGTTAGTTTACACATCAAAGCTGTTACAACTTCTTAAGTTTGGGGGGTGACAATTCTAGGTGATATTAGAGCATGGTTTATAAAAAAACAGGCTTTAATGCGTCCAATTAAAATGAGTTAGATGTTAAGAACACTAAGAGTGGGCAAAGTAAGTGAGTGTAAAAGACTTAGACTTGTTGGTGTATATCTAAGTTATCTATATATATATAAACCTAAATAATATAAAATGAAAACAAATAAAAGATAATATTAATCTAACTTGTGTTGTGTTGTGTTTACTTTCGAATTCATAAACATGAGCTTACTTATGCTTGGTTACATTTTGGTTGGGAAGGAGAAGTGTCCCTTAGTGAATATTTGGTTTGTTTGCAAAAGTTGTTATTGGAATTAGTTGATTGAATGATATTTTATACGATAGATTAGATTATAACCACTTATAAAAGAAGATTATCTTGGAGTATGAAGGATAACTGGAAGATTATAAAGGAAGAGTTAGGTCCTTTGTATAATGAATACATTGCAATTGTAACTTTTGAGAAGAAATATATACATGATAAGGGGGTTGTATCCATAATAGTCTCAGTGTTGTACTTTCCTAGTATAATGAAACCTAGTAAGAATTATCCACCTAGTTTTAATCAGACACTTATAGGAACTCCCTATGTACCTATAGACTATCCACTTAGAATCATAGATTGGTTTCAAGATTTTTGTCAATTGGGAATATAGATATTCAAGTACCCTTACAATCACATGAGCTTGAACCATCTGTAGAACCTTATGAAAGTCTACTTTTAGTTCAACAAGAAAACGTAAGTGAGAACATAGAAGAAGAAGGTCTTAAGGAAGATCTTCAAGAAGATCCTAAGTATAATTTAGAAGCAATAATAGCTTAGGTAGAAGTAGAAAATGAGAATGTGAATGTGGCAATAAGAGAAAATGAGATTGAGGAGTAAGTTGAAACTGAGGCAATAGCTAATTCTAAGAATCAACAATTTAGGTAGAAGCTAATAAAGGATAAGAAGTGAATTAAATTGGACAACCTAAGTCGGTGAATGAGGATAATGAGGACTTACAAGAAGTCATATATATTCCTAAGACACCTATAGTAGTAAGTTTTGACTCAGAAATAGGAAATGATAATGTAAACTTAAATGCTTATTAAAATTGGATTCCTTTGGAAGGTATTGCTATATTAGATGAATCAGATGGATGGAATGAATAGGAGTTGACTTCTTTTGGAACTTTCCAATCGTATGGTTAATGTTATGTACTTAGTTATTTGAATGATATGGTCTCTTTTTTATGTAAATAGTATTTTGAAATTGTAAATATACTTTTATACTTAAGGTAAGAATGATGTATATAGAACTCATGTAATAAGAAGTTCCAAAGTAAATTTTGCTTATACAATTATGTTTATATGTCATCAGTGATGTAAAAAGGTTTGGTTTAATCTAATTATCTTCATGTAAAGCTCAAGTTATGATGTTATATTTTTGAGTTGCAAAGTTGTATCATGAAAGTTAGAGATGCAGTATATGTAAAAATGATTTGCTATAGGTGATTCTTTAGTATTATCATATGTTTGAGAAATTATAGGTAATTATAGGTGATGCAATAGTGTATAAATATATATAGGTGATACTATATTTATAGGTGTTAATTCAATGTCATTTTTCATTGAACCGAGATTTAGATGTTATAGAGAATTGTGTTTATATTGTTATGTATATACAGGATATACTTTATTTAGGCAATTTGATGACTATGAATGGTTAACAAAAGATGTGTAGTTGGAAGCTTGTGGTGTTAAAAGGAGTAGAAAATATGTAGTAAAAGGATTGTGTAGAGGTTTCAGAGACTCACACTAACTAATGAGTAAATGGATTTAGAGTATAGGTTTAAGTGAATTATTGTGATAATTAAGTAACATGATAAAGGATGGAAATAGGAATAGGGATGGACAACTTGGAAATAGAGAACCATCTCTAGTTCCACCTACGCTACAAGACCCACCAAGGAATGATTTACACTACTTCTACCTCTTCTTAATATGTTGGATCCTGCTTAATTTGGACGGATAATGATAAATATACATACTATGATCCAACAATGAGGAGCTTTAATTCAGCATCTTATAGTCGGTAGAAATGCTATAGGTTAAAGGTAACCTGAAGTGGAGCTAAGAGAACAATGACCACTAGAAGTTGGTAAGCTTACAAAATTTATTAAAGCTAATTGGTATTTTGAAGGAGAGATGGGAAAATCAACCGTGGTTGATGATTGGCTGGAATAAATCGAGCAAAGTTTTGAACCTTTTCGAGTATTAGAAGCGCAAAAGCTTTCATATGGAATCTTCTTGTTGAAATCGGGAGCATGGATATGGTGAGACTCAAAAGCACAGACTTTGCCAAGACTACTCACATGAAAAACATTTAGAGAAGAGCTCAAGAATGGATATTTCTCTATGAGTGTCCAAAACCAAATGACTAAAGAATTAATGAGTTTGAAAAAGGGTGTGTGAATATGGTACAGTACGAGACGAAGTTTAACCATTTGATTTAGTATGCATCACAATTATATTAAGATAACCCATAACTCAAGAATGATCTTTTTCTCTAAGGATTTGAGCCTATGATGAGGTACAAGTTGATAGACTATGGTTTTAAAACCTACAATGAGGTGGCAAATAAGGCGCATCAACTTAAAAACAACCAAATATTGATGCAATCAGAGTAGAGTAAGAAGTTAAATAGGGTGAATCAATTTAGGCCTATTTTCAAGAGATATTTCTCTAGTCTTGGAAGTAGTAGTTCAAATCAAAAAGGAAAAAGGTTAGCTGTGATGATTAGTAGAGTAGCACAATCAGACAAAGGATTCAATTTTTACTATAAGAATGGGAATATCAAATGTTGGAAATGTGGACACCAATACTATCCTCACCAGTGTACTCAATTGAAGGGAAAATGTTATCTACGTGGAAATCAAAATCATATATCTAAAGAGTACCCAAAGATAAAGAAAGTGGAATGTTATTGTTGTGGACGAACTGGATACTTTTCCAAATACTGTTGGACTTAAAGCTAAGAATGCTGGAGGAATGGATACTACGATGGTCCCTACATGTGTCTTTATGATAAAAGGTATGGATGATGACATCGAAGAGTTTGATGAATGGATAGAGGAATATTTCTATAAAGGTTTGGATAATGATGATGACAATACTGATGGAGGTAAACTAAGCCTAGTAACAGGTATGTATACTAACATTGACCATTAATTAAGAGTTATAGTATAAATTATGCTTAATGAGATAACCATTTGTATTAACTAGTACAGTAGTTAGTAGTATCATAATAGGTTCTTAAAACTTATAAGTAACTACGATAATAGTATAATAGGTCAACTGAACGTAAATGGATGAGTTGCATATGCACTCTTTGATATGGGAACATCTCATTCGTTTATCAATTAGAAATTTGTGACGAACATGGACTTGAAGTAATTGAAATGAAAGCTACCTATAGAATAAAAATCCTTATGGGAGAGCATGTGTTCACTTGAAAAGTAATAAATGAAGGGCAAGTGACAATTTAAGAAAAAGAATTTCCAATTAAATTGATAATATTATCTATAAGTGGTTATGATGTTATTGTAGCGACCCTAAGAGGGGCCTAATAGTATTGTCTAAAATTTCCATATCACGTGTGCACTCATGATAAGAAAATCGCCTTGCAAGTCAGAGATTGCAAAACTCTAAATAGTTATTTGCTAGAGTTTTCAATTTTAGTTCATTGACTCATTATATAATATAAATAATTATGGATATCTATTTTTCCACAATTCCTCGTAATCGCAGAGAATCGGTATCCCCTATCAAAGTAGCAAAATAAGATAGATAATTCTAGGAAATTCTAAACTTTCTAAATATATTAAACTTAATTGAGACATTAGTTGTTTTTCGGAGCATTTCGAATTAACTACACAAGCCTTTTCATCATACTAGTTCAATGGTAGCACTCTGCACTTGATTCCTATCCCAGTCCCAACTATCGATCAACCTGCAAGGAAAAGAATTGTTGAGGTGTAAGCTTATGCTTAGTGAGATAATTACCCTCATCAATACCGCATGACAAAATTTATTAAATGCACAATCATATGAATGTATGAACAATCAGTATGCCAAACAACGTATGCAGTGGCCTAGGAACTGCATATGACTCAGAATTACGCCCCCTGTTGTCGGGGTTTGGAGATAATTAACCAACCTAAACCAAAATCCGAGTTCTAGACCTTGGGTTTTAATTCATTAGTACTATTGTGCTTAAGTCAAAACAAAACTAAGTATATATCTACATATATATACTTTCACTACCGAATAATAAATCATAATTTCTAAATCTTAAGTCTAGCGGTGTGGTGGCCTCCGCAATCCACAAACATACGCCCTAACCAGAAGCCACAAGACTCGGCCCCTCGCTGACGGTTAGCGTCTCCCAACGCCTACTAAGTTCATCAGCTTAAGACAGAGACTCAATATATATGATGACATAGCTAGTGCCCAATCCTGTAGAAAACTCATATTCCTGTGAGTCCCTTCCCATCTTTTACGTGAAGCGGCAGTCGATGTTATCCGTATACAATATGGAGAATGCATGATTCATTTTGATTTCTTAATCGTATAAGTGATTAACTTGATTTTTAAGGTGATCAGACAATTTCATTCCATACAATTTACATGTATATATAATGCAAACAATTCCCATTATTAAATATAATTAACAAGTCATCGCATTCATCTACAAATTCATACGCATGCATTTCTCATATCCCACAAGCATCCAAATTTATATATATAAGTTTAGGTGCATTTATTCTACAAGCAAAATCAAGTAAAGAGTCATAGGGAATTTACTCACTTAGCCATGCGGATCAATCAAAATAATCCGGGATAGGTTGTCTCCCCAAAGCCGGGTCCCCTGGACATCGCAAATACAATACCATAAGGATTTGAAATAAAACCTAGAAAACTAAGCTAAAACCCTTTAAGTTATACTTTGGACTTGGTTTCATAATTTTTCCCGGTTTTACTTAAAAGTTCAATCGCGTATAACTTTCTCATTTTAAATCCGATTTTTATGATCTTATAGTTAATCTTCATCATTTTCAAGTGTACTTTAACGTAGTGAGGTTAGATTTTCGAAATGAGGCATGTAAATTTGTCCATGGGTCAGAACAGTAGCGATCCTCATGTTTTAAAGTGCTTTTGGGCCTTGTTTGGTAAATGGGCTTCTTGGTAACTTGAGAAATCCTTTGGGCTTGGTCTTAAGATTTTATCCTAAGCTCAAAACACTCCTTGAGATCAAATTTACAACTTTGATTTATATTCCTAAGGCTAACAACCACTTCATGGACCTTTTAGTGAGCTTAAGTTGTCAAATGGGCTTGTTTTTGGTTCAAACTAAAGTTAGTGACTTTGGTGGGCTTATGGAGACTTAGGTGGATTTTTTATGGGCTTCAAAACAACCTCTCTTAATGTTTTAAAGTGCTGGTCAGAATTTTATTGAAGGCCCAACTTAAAGTTCTAGGCTCGTTTTGAGAGATTTAGGCTTGGTTTTGAGTTTTAGGCTTTGTATACTTACCATACTTACTTTAGTTGATATTTTTACTTTGTTCACTTGGTTTTATCATATTTTTAAGTGGCTTCTAGTTAGGTTTCAGATTTGGTCATGATGAATCCAATGGGTTCTCATTTGGTTTTTTCAATTTGTTTCATCATTTCCTTAAGTTTAGGTGTTAGATCATACACTTAAACTATTTGTATCCAAATCTTAACTTAACTTTTCTTCCGTAAGATGATTCTTTAACGCATACTTCACACAAAGAAATAGAATATCTTACACTTATTACAACTTCCATATCATAGCTCATGTCATACAAAGTTGATTTCTTCATAAAAGCTTCATGTAATGGATTTTTCTTTACCTAAGGCTAGGTTTGAGCATCTTTAACTTAATAGAAATGGAAGTAACATCTAAATGGCTCACATGTACCCCATGTCCAGCATGATGTCTCCTCATTCATGTACACATTTCATGATTTTCTTAACTTAAAATCTTCCATTCTAAGTGTTAAACATATATCTTTACATAATACCAACTTAGCATAATCATAATTCAACTTTCATGTAAAGGGGTTCACAAGCATACTTCTTAAGGTGGTCTGGCTATTTTATCATCTTATGATCATACTAATATCTTCATGAAAACATGGTCTCCTAACACATAACACTAAACCACTAATACAAAGAAACAACTTACTCATCCTAAAAGCGTACAAATGGTGGTTGTGTAACTAAGTACCCTCTTATGTTCCTTGTTTTTTCCTCCTTCTTCTTACAAGCTTCTTTGGAACTAGAGTCTTGATTTTTGAAGTGGGGCTTTGAGAATATTTTAAAGTTCCTAAAAGTGGTTTTTGAAGTTGACAAATAGAGGACACAAAATAAAGCTTGGTGCCGTGAGTATGGAAGCAAAAATGGTGGCGGTAATGTTGGGAATTTGTAGAGTTAGATTTTTTCTTTTGATTTGTGTTTAAAGTGAGAGAAAAGGAAGTGAAAATGGGAGTGAAAGAGGGAGAGAGTGACATATTTTGAATGAGAAAAGAAGTGTGTACAAGAAGCTTTAATTGATTGTCTTGTAGCTTACACAAAAGTTAACAATTGCAACTATTAATGATGTAAGCATTAAAGGGTGAATAGTGATGTGTAAGAGAAAGTGATTGATGGTTGAAAGATAAGAGTATGGCCCCCCTTTCCTCCTTGTTTAAATCTGCCATTTAATGTCCTTTGGGGTCATGGAATGGTCTTGTCTCATTTAATGAAGTTATGCATATGAAATCTTATGAAGAATTATCCATATATAGTATAAGTGAAGAGTTGATAAGGAAAATATCTTATCACTAGATTTTGATAAGTTATCAATTGATAAATGATTCCAACTCTCAATTGATAAGTCATTTAAGGTGATTGGTTGGTCTACTTATTTATTTGTAAGGCTTAGACATGAAGATAAGGGCATGGTCTTATAGGAAATTATTTTGGGGTTTTCATCTTGCATTGTTTTGTAATTTATAATTTGATTCCTATAAAATTGTGAAATTTTCTAAAGTTGAATGAAATTATTCAAATTAAATTATTGATTAATTACTTAGGGTTAAAATTCCTTAATTATTTTAGGGTTTAGGGTTTAGGGTTTTAAGTGACTTTAGAGCTCGTAGTTTTTCAAGCTCATGTTTTATCGATAATTGGTTTTTGAATTGGAAAAATTAAATTCATTTTTTTTAAATGTAAACTTGAATTCTTGGCTTAGTTTATCTTTAGGAATATTTGAGAAGTGTTCTTAGTTGAATCACAAGTCTACTAAAAAGTAGGGTTCATAATTTATCCATATATAACATGGTTTATAAGTGAAAATAAAGAAATTATCTTATATAAAATTCCTTTAAGGTTTGGTTCTCAAATTAATTTATAGGTTGTGATTTGCCTCTTAAGAAATTTTAGAGTTTTCTAGAGTTAAATAAAATTTATTGAAATTATATTTTTAATTATTTATTTAGGGCTATAAGTCCTTGATTATCCTAAGGTTTTAGGTTCGAGTGAGTTTATGTATGTTTTAAAGTTTGAGTGAGATTATGTATGTTTTAGGGTTTTTCACCGGCTCGGGAATAATTGACTTACACTTAGGAGCTTAAGGTTTAATTAGCTTAATTATTTAAGAATATTGCTTTATTATGCAACATATATATATATATATATATATACATTATATGATAGATTAACAAAAGAGAAAGAAATTGCTTATTAATATATTTATATATATATACATATTGTGGGGCTACTTATGTACATAAGTAAAGTAATTTTTGTAAATTTATTAATTTATTCCTTTAATTAGTTTAGTTTTGTTGTTTATTATTACTTGAAATAATCCCTGATTTGTTCATTATCACTTTTATATGATTTCACAAAATTATCGATAATTTTATTGATTTAAATTTTTTTTTTTATGATTTGATATTTATGGTTTCTGCTAAGTTTAGGTTTACACATTTTTTTTTTGTACACGTATGTAGGGATTGAGGTTTTCTTGCATGATAAGGGTTTCCAAATCGTATAATTGGGTCTTTCAAGTTCGTTTTAAATTCCGAGTTTGAAATTTTAGTCGGTTTTTATTTTATGTGGTCTTATCAACTTAGAGAAATATTTACGATACTCGAGTTTAACACCATGTTTAGAAAGTTAAATTTACAAAGTCTACAGTTATTGTGAGGATTGATTAGTTGTTGAGACACAAGGTGAAAGTGGACTATTGAAATGAAGTGGTGATATTAGATTATGAAAAAATTGTATTTACTGGTAAGATTGAGTATTATCATGTAAAGTTGGTTATCATCGAAGTAATTGAGGAAGAGAAAATGGATTGGGGGCTTAGTATTTGCTTTTGAAGAGAAGAAGGAAAAGCCAAGTGTGTCAAAAATACAAGTAGTTTGTGAATTTCCTAATGTATTTTCGGATGATTTACTTGGCTTAGCACTGTATAGGGAATTGGATTTCACTATTGAGTTAGTTCCGAAAACTGAGTCGATATCCAAAGCTCCATATGGAATGTCATCAATGGAGTTACATGAATTGAAACAACAATTACAAGAACTCTTAGATAAAGGATTTATCAAACTAAGTGTGTTGCCTTAGGGAGCCCCTATTCAGTTTGTAAAGAAAAAGGATAGAACAATGAGACTGTATATCGATTATAGAGAACTCAACAAAGTGACAATTAAGAATAACTAGCAATTACCAAGAATTGATGATTTTTTCGATCAATTACATGAAGCTACGGTATTCTCAAGGATTTACGTAAGATTCAAGATACCACCAATTAAGGATTAAATTGGAAGATATACTTAAGATGGCATTCTATACACGGTATGGACATTATGAATTTATGGTGATGCCGTTTGGATTGACGAATGCCCTTATAATTTTCATGGACTTAATGAATCAAATTTATCAACCTTAGATAAATTTATAGTAGAGTTTATTGATGATATTTTGATCTATTTAAAGATGAAAAAGGAACATGGTAATCATTTAAAGCTAGCATTATAGAAGTTGAGGGATACTAAGTTACATAGAAAACTTTGCGAATGTGATTTCTGGTTAGAGAAGATGGCGTTCTTAGGTCATATAATAATTAGTGAAGGGATTTGGTAGATCTAGAAAAGGTTAAAGTTGTAGCTGATTGGAAACAACCTACTATAATTACAGAAGTAAGAAGTTGTCTAGGAATGGTAGGATATTATAGAAGGTTTATCAAAGACTTTTCGCAAATAGCACCACTTTAACTCGATTAACTCAGAAAGATGTTAAGTATGAATGGACCAAGGAATGTGAGCAAAATTTCCAAGAGTTAAAAGATCATTTGATTTTAGCTCCAATGCTTACTCTACTTGATCTGAATAAATCCTATTGTGTTTATAGCGATGCCTCTCGAAATGGATTAGGATTTGTTTTTATGCAGGATGATAAAGTAATTGCTTATGCTTCTAGGCAATTAAGGCCTCATGAGAAGAATTACCTAAATATGATCTGGAATTGATAGCTGTTGTATTTGTTTTGAAAATATGGAGACATTACCTGTATAGTCAACATTGTGAGATTTACACTAATCATAAGAGTTTAAGGTATTTCTTCACTTAAAAAGAATTTAATTTGACATAAAGGCGATGGTTAGAACTAATTAAGGACTATGATCAGACCATTAATTATTACCCTGGTAAAGCAAATATTGTGGTAGATGCTTTAAGTCATAGAAATCATGAGCAAGTAGCTTCCTTATTAACCACTCAAAAGTATTTGATCTAAGAATTTGAGAAATTGAGAATTGAGTTTAAGTGGCATGATGACAAGGTGCAATTAACGAACTTAAGTGTTCAACTGACTCTATTTGAAAGAATTAAGATGCAACTGAAACAAGATTTAAGTTTAAAATTGATGAAAGAAAAGTTGAACTTGGAGGAAGTGTTAGATTTTCATATCGATGAAAACGGGTTATTGAGATTTAAAAGTTAAGTTTGTGTACCTAATGATGTAGAACTAAAGCGAGAAATCATGGTTGAAGCACATGTTACTCGATATACATTACACCTTAGAGGAAATAAGATGTATAGAGACTTGAAAACCATGAATTGGTGGAAGGGAATGAAAAAGGATGTGATTCAATATGTTGCAGGTTATACTATGTGTTAACAGGTAAAAGCCGAGCATTAAAGACCTAGTAGATTGTTGTAACCATTAGAAGCACCCTAGTGGAAATGGGATAATATCGCAATGGATTTTGTGGTAGGACTTCCCAGAACTAAGGTTAGACATGATTCTACTTGGGTAGTTGTTGATAGATTAACAAAAAACACGCACTTCTTAACTTATCGAATTGGTTACTCAATGGAGAAATTGGATAAGCTATATGTGTAGGAAATTATTCGATTACATGGTATAGTAGAGAGTATTGTTTTTTATAGAGACATTCGATTTATATCAAAGTTGTGAGAGACTTTACATTGATCTTTGGGAACAAAGTTGCACTTTAGTACAGCTTGTCATCTACAAATGGATGGCCAATCAGGGAGAACGATTCAAATACTAAAAGATATGCTTAAAGGCTATATATTGGACTTTAGAGGAGATTGGAATCAATATTTGCCACTAATAGAGTTTCCTTATAATAATTACGATTAAGCAACCATACAAATTACACCATTTGAAGCACTATATGGAAGGAAGTGCCGATCACCATTACATTAGCATAGTGAGGAACATACAATGATAGGACCTGAATTGATTCAACAAACTAATGATAAAGTGAAACTTATTCGATAAAGGATAGAAGTAGCCTAAGATTGTTATAAGAGTTAGATGGATATGAAGTGAAGACCATTGGAATCTCAGGTTAGAGACCATGTATATGTGAAGATAAGTCCATTTCGATGATTTAAATGATTTAGAATGATTGTAGAGCTAAGTTTACTTTACATTGGACCCTTTGAAGTAATAGAAAGAGTTGGGAATGTAGCATGATGTGTTCCATGTCTATTTTAAGGAAATTTGTGAAGAATTCAAACTTAAATGGAAATAAAGCTAATTGACTTACAAAAGGATTATATGGTGGAAGAGCAACCTATTCAGATACTTGATACACGAGTTCAAAGATTATGAAATCGAGATGTAGAATGCATAAAGGTTCGTTGAGCAAGTGGCTCTCAAGCAAAATTGACTTGGGAACTAAAGATGGCAGTGTAAAAGAGATACCCCTAGTTGTATTATAAATCAGGTTAGTAAATCTTTTTTATTTTTTATTAGTGATAATTGATTAAATGTTAGAATGTTTAGATGTTAAGTTAAGTAGCGTGATGATTGAAGTTTTAAGGATAAAACTTTTTTTGAAAGAGGGTGGAAATGTGAATGCTGCACTTAGTAAATAGGAATTGAATGGATAAATTTAGGATATTGGTGAAACTAACCCGATTAATCTAAAAATTTATAAATAGGCTCGAGACGTTAGTCGAGGAGACCCCATAGACCTAGATATAAAAAATATAATAAAATAATAATATAGTTAAATTAATAGCTAAAATAGTATAATTTAACTATATTATGTATTCTTATCATAATCGTATAAAATAGGTTCTATTAGTTCGTAAAATTTTATAAATAAATTATATAGGTAATAAAATTAATATGGGACATAAAATAACATAAGTAATATACACATATGTGTTGTGTGTAATTTTTAACTATATACGTATACCCATAATTAGTTGAATATCCTAATATTCATATTTTAGACTAAAATAACATAAAGAAAATCAATAAAATTAACAAAAAAAATTATAAAAAAATTGTAGGAATAGCTAGTAAATTAACAAGATGGGCATAGCAAAGCATAGACAACTATAGGAGTGTTAAAGTTCAATTAACATTAAAAAAGAACTCCATATTTAAGCTTAAGAATTAGAGGAGAGAGAAAGAAAATTCACTTTGACATCTAAATAGTTTATAAAATTCAGAAAACCCTCTTCGACATATTATACGTGTAAAGTAGGATTTGAGAAAACTCAGTGGGGAATTTGGAGAATAAAGGAATAAATTAAAGAAAATTATACAAAAATAAACTGTAATTTGATCATTGGAGGGTACGGAAGCTTAGAGGGTTATTAGAGCTTAACCACCACCACCACCACCACTGTTAGAAGTTACACTTACCTCTTGGAGTGGCCAACAAGCTTAGAGCCATCATGTGTAGGCAGAGCTTGAAATTTTAGTAGGTGTCCATTTTTATTTGATTTTGTAAAATTTAGTAAAAATATAAAATATGCCTAGAAAATTATGAAAAAAATATTAGTCCCACTTATTTTATGTATAGAATCTAAGAAAAATATCATTTTGTATAAATTTAATAGCTAACATATACGTCCTTAAGAAATCAAAGAAATTGAACAATTTTGGAAGTTCAAATGAATTGAGTAAACAATGTAGTTTCCATTTAAAAAATTTTCTATAAACTATCTTAAGTTAATATTAAATTACTATGTGAAAGTTTTTCGTGATACTATTTTTTATATTTTTATTTGATTTTTGAGCCTTAAATAATGCTTAAAATATTGTATTTTAGTAAAGAATAATGTATTTCTTTGAGTAATATTACTTAGATACTAAGTTTGAATTATTATTGAAGTATGATTACTGTTCTAGAATGGTTGGATTGATTGGTAAAGTGTGAAGTTATGGAAAATTGTGTGTTGGCCTTAAAAGTTAAGTTGACAACTTGAATATTTTGTTGAATTTGAAAAAAATTGATGGATCATGATGAAGTGTATGAAGAATTGAGAAGCAATGAAGTTGAGGAAGTGTTTTGGAGTGTTATTAGGTGTTATAAACTGATTTCAAAAGTATAAATTGGAAGAAAGTTAGTAAATTAGTTAATTATAGGATATTGATTAAAGGTAGAAGATTCTGGAAATGGATTTTTGCACTAGAATGATACTTGGAGAGTAGATCAGAAGCAAAATTTATGAATAAAAAATACAAAAAAAAGGAAGCAAAAGATTAGTTAGAGGATGATGTTGTTAAAAAACTGTAGAGATTACAGAGTCAGAATGTAGCTTAGAGGATAGTGTAATAAGGAGTTTAACAAGGAGTTTAACTTGGAAAAGTTCAGAAGTTGTCTCAAATGATAAAACCAGTGTGACAATTGACCCCTATATAGCTTAGAGGGTAACTCAAAGCTTCATTAAGAGGATTTAGCCGATTATGTTAACTTATAAGAATCAATGAATGGTCAAGAATTCACAATTTTTAAGCGGATATAACATTTGAAATTTATGAGTAAACAACCAAAAACATATAAAACAAACTAATAACTAATGAATTAAGGCTTGAAAACTAATCTACTATGTATTTCTAAGGACAACTGAAGATCAAGAAGGCAACTGTTACTCATAAGTCACTCGTAAGCATAGGTAAGTTAGGATTGATGCTTTATGGCATATTAAAATATCATACTAAGATACTTGGAGAAGTAAGAGTACTTGTTTGTGGTTGTAGCTAGATTGTTTGTATGTATGCTATGTATATATTTATGATACTGATTGTTGATCGAGAGTTGAACTCCAAGTATAGTTTTTTGCTTGAATATATCATATTTAGAGTGTATGAACTTGGTTGCTCGCTATAGACACTTTATTTTTTCCCCATCACCTCGTACCCCTTTTTATTTTCAAAATTTTTAAAATAGGTTAAAGAGTCCTAAATTATGAAAAATAAAAAAATAGAAAATTAAAGAAAACCTTAAAAATAAGAGATTTAGGAAATAATACAAAAATAAAAAATTAAGAAAACTAAAAAATAAAAAATTCTAGAAAGATAAAAAAAAATACAAAAATAGGAAAAAGCATAAAAAAATAAGAAATTTAAAAAAAATATAAAAAATGGAAAAATTTAGAAAAATCGAAAAAATAACAAAAGATAGAAAAAATAAAAGATTTAAGGAATTTAGAAAATAATAATTTTTAGATAGTTTAATTAGAATAACTTTTTTCTAATTTAAATAAAGAGAGAACCGTTAGGCTTGAGCTTAGACTTGAATCTAGCCTAAACTGACTTTATTCATATGTACAATTTAATTACATATATGAACAAGACATAGGCTAATGACCTAACAGATAAATACATAAATATTGTATATGGGTTTGGTTAGAGATCAAAGGTTCGAGAGTCATTGGAGGCATAAAGATGTCTTTTATCTTTTTCTTTCTCAAACTTTATGCGTTGCCACATGTTAAGCCATCATGGGCCACGTGTCTAACTGTGACACATAGCACTTAGTGATTGGTTTAAACAATAAATTTTCTTTCAGTTTTTTTTTTCTTTCTCCCCTTTCCTTTTTTTTTTCCCTCACTTTCTTGTTTTAAAAAAAAAACAATAAAAAAAAAACAAGAAGACACACAAAAACGTATGCAAGGGGGATCCACTTAGAAAAGCATAGCACATAGAAAAGGGGGCTGATCCTCTCTTTCTCATCCTGATCTCCCTATCAATAAACACAACCACTCACTATCCACCGAAAATAGCACATATACGGCTCACCCTCTCTCAGCCTTAACCTTAAACCCAAGCCTCTAAAACCACACATGAAAACAATAGCCACCGTCCCTCATACCCAAGTGCAATACACAATAAAGCCCCAAACAAAACATCAAACAAGTACGTGAGCCACTCTTAAGTGCCCATGGTCGCGACGCACCCATCTACAAGACCTATTGCTCACTATCTTCCCTCTTAGATTGAAACCAAACAACACAACGAATCCCAAGCTTCGCCACTTGAACTTACGGATAGCCATAGTCCCCAACGCTAGCAGCTAATGATCACTGCACGACCATCCAACCATAACACACACCATCATACACAACACATACATAAAACCTACATATCTCTCTCTCTTGACCTTCACTCCCTACGCTCCAACCCCTTATCGCCGAACCCATTCCCACATGCGCATAGCCCAAGCTACCCTTGATCATAACAGCAAACCCATCCTTGCCACTATCCATAACCTAATCAACTGTAACTCGCTCGTTCTAATACAACGAACACCCACACTCACGATTCACTTGAGTGAAAACCCCTACACAAACTCCCTTTCACGCGACCTACCACCGCGATAAATAGCACCAACCATGACTGACGGTCGGGTTAGGCTATAACACTCTCCCTACACCCCTCAAACCTAATTAGAAACATAGAAAACCACCATTTCCTACTCAATTTGGTGGCTAAATCGAATTGAAACACCCCTCTAAGTGTTGTGTGCGACTTGACTCGATTTGCCATCTGACTCGACAATTCGACTTGAATGACTCGATCCGTAACTCTAAACCAACTGGTGCCCACTTTAGCTCCTTCAGTTTAGCTTATTCTTTAATTTGGGCCCATGTTGTTTTTTATTTTATTTTATTTTATTTTATTTTTATATTATATTATATTTTTATTTATTCTTAATTTCATTTTTTATTTGTTGTAATTTATAATAAAAAAATCTAAAAAAAAAGAAAAAAAGGAAAAGGAAAAGAGAAAGAAAAAAAAAGAAAAAAGAGAAGAAAAAGAAAAACAAGAAAGAAAAGAAGAAGAAGCATTTAACTTTATTTTTATTTTCGCGTTTTAAACATAAAACAAAAAAAAAAATAAAAATAAAAAGTAAAGGAATAAATAATAAATAAAAATAAATAAGAATAATAATAAAGTTATTTTATCACTTAGAAAATTAACTTTCTAAAAATAAATAAAAATAAGTGAACTACTCCAAAATTAGAACATTTTTAGAACATTCCACGAATAAATCTTGATTTAGGACCTTTTAGGAAATTTCTTTAAATAAAGTGAAATGGGTGAATAACCTAAACCCGGCCTTTTTTGAAAATTAAAATCAATTCAACCTACTAAAGTTTTCATGAACGAATTACGGAAGTTTGATCCTGAATAGGTGATACGTAAGCACTCGTATGTAAGTATGAGGTAACTTAAAATATGGAAAGTTTTATTTTTTTCCATCTTTGTAGATATTTGTGTAAATTAATTAAATTAGTTGAATGTAATATGTTTAGTCATTTAGAAATTGAAAAAGAGTATTATTGAAAAGTAGATTTAAAATTGAAAAGTTGAAAAGTGGTACCTATTTAGGGTTTAATAAAATAGCTCTCAGATCTAGATCTCTCGTTTTAGAAAACCGTTTTGTAAAATTGGTTTTTTCATTAAAACTGGTAGCTAAGTTATAATCAATCTACCTAATTAGTTATAACTTAACTTTTTTTTCAATTTCGATCGGGTGGTGACTCCAAAGTATTTTCAAAAATACAATAATAGCCAATTTTCTTTAAATCTCAGTCGAAGATTAGTATTAAATTGGTAAGGTTTAATACTAGTCGATTTAAAGAAGATTAATTTAATTTATAATAAGAACCAAGAAGAAAAAACTAGGCTTGACACTCGCTTAATAATTTGGACTAATCTTAAGATAATTAAGATTTAACTTAATATATACGAACCTAATAAGGGTAACAATTAGGTTGTTATACTAAATACTGACACCTCGATGAAGATAGTCGAAATGACCATTTTTCCATCCTTAGTCAAACTAAGTGATAAGAAAATGGTTGTGATTGGATTGGGAATAATGGTTCGCATGTTATCCAAGGAGAAGGGTGTTCTTCATTATACAAGCTTGGATTTAGTCTGATAGTGTTATATTGAAACTTCTTGAAATCCATGTTAGAGTGGACGAAACTTCTTTAACTTTACAATAAATTAGCTAAACATTGTGTGATGATTTATCATTTGTTTGTCACATTTGCATTTGATTAATGATTAGACAACCATGCTTGTAATGTATTCTTATAGCTCCGTCCCTTCTTACTGAGCTAGTGGAGCTCATATTCTAATGGATTATTTTGCAAGTGTAGAGTCTTACTAGAAGATGCTTCATTATAGTTGTCCATAAGTTAGTTTTGACGGATTAGGAAGTGAGTTGTCGAAGACTTAAGAATGGATCAATGCTTAAGTTACTTTTGTTTTTCTTTTGCAAGAAGATTATAAAGTCTTCCTAGGTGACCTTATAGTTTTTGTTGGCTTGCTGTTATATCTACTATATGTAATGTAATCTTTCTGTAGAGATCTATAAATTTTTTTTTTGAAAATCTATAGAATTTTTTATATATATACAACTATGTAAAAGAACTAAACTATTAGTAAATATGATAAAATGCATTTTGTAAAGTATTACTCTACTGGTCTTATATACTATAGCTGTCCATTTTACTTTTTCAAAGCTAGTTGAGACATCATTTACCTTATGTGGACTATACTACTGTTAGAAGCTATCATAGAAGCTAAGGATGATAGCTTTTGGCTTAGGTTGATTTATACGGTAGGATTGTTATAATTCCTTAAGTTTGGGCCGTGACAGCATATATAATACTAGTAAGTGCATTAGGTCACATATATAGTAATAAAAAACTAGTGAGACTATATTGTTTTCATAGGGATTAAAATTAACTCTCAGCTATATTAGTCTTACTTATATCTAGACAAACCAAAATATACTAAAATGAAAGAATATAAATTTACTCCTAAATAATATAAAATATTAAATCTACTTCTAATAAATAGAAATAATATAGGAAATCAACACTTGAAAGATTAAAAAAATAAATTAGTAAGTTGGAATCTTGGATTGATGTTATTGATGTTAAAGATCATGATATTAAAATATATCATATTTGACTATTGGGTTCTTGATCGATTTAAATTATTTCCTTTAAACTTCCTTTTATGTAATCAACGTAATAAAGTATAAAGTCATCTTTTTTGAAGTGTGAATTACCCTAATCAATTAACTAAGTCTTTTTATTTCTAAAAAAGGTTATTTAGTTAATTAATCGTTTTATATTATAAACCATAACCCAATTACAAGGCTTAATCTCTTATGTTTTGTTTGTAATTTGATGTTAATTTGCCATGAATTACATTGAATCAATTTTATTTTTCTCAAGTTTTAACACAATCTAACATGTGTTCTACAAATAATAAAATACATACTCAATGACAAAAATATTAAGAATACCAATATTTAAATATTTAATATAGAAATATCATAGATCCATCAATCTAATATTCTAATAAAAAAGGCTAATTCATAATTAAATCAAGTATATAAATTACAAAAAGAATAAAGAAATCCATACATAAAAATCAAGAAAATAATAAGGAAGACTTATTTTTTATGATAAAAATCGAAAATCTCTAACCTTCAATCTTTACGTGAATAAACTTGTGCATTTGTAATTGGTGTTGGTCTGTTAATTATTTACAAACTAAAACTAATAAAATAAATCTTCCAATCCACTCTACTGTACAAGTCGGGGCTAGGAATATTATTTTCTTGATTTCGTCTTTGCCTGCGGCCGTAGTCTGAATGTTTATCTTTGTATATTCTTTTCTCTTTTTTTATGCGCGGGCTTCATGCAATAATCATTGTGCCTCGGACTTCGAAGATGAAATGATCGTGTGGGCTTTGCAATTTAATTGGATGACGATTGGACCTTGGAGTGGAAATCACGTGATTATGCTTGAATTTGCAACATTGCATGTAAGCATGCTTCATGAACAAATGCTAGTGGACAATTCAAATCATTGCAATTGTTAGTGCATGGAACATGTGCTGGACAATTTAAAAAGGCTCGGATTGAAGTTTGCTAAAACTTGAATAACAAATCGTGGCCATCAACACTGGACATGGCTCGCGAATTAAATTACTAGGCTTGGGCTTTACTTCAACATGGGCTGATTACTTTTGATTGTCATTTACATGGCTAAATTTCAGATCTCAATTAACTAGGACACATCTGCACAACATAACCACGTCAAATGATTGGGCAACTTTCTGCACTTCATTTTATTTTTAATATAACTTGGCATGATGATGTCAAAACGTCATGTAATTTTCTGGTCATACCTAAATTAAACTGACATAACCTTCAACGTGATCCCGTCAAGTAACTATGTCAATCTCCAAATATCTATAAAAAGCCTACAAAAATATCAAATGGACCATAAAAACTTTTTTATATAGAACACTTATCGCATCGCTAATCTCCAGTAATTGTTGCAAACCTGCAATTTGCCTTATCAAGCGTCAAATAACATTTTAGGCATTTAGTTTGTAGCTAAGATGCGTCCTTAAACATTGGGGCCCAATAATAACCTACATATTAGATTTAGCGATACAAAGGTAGCCTTTCCCTACCATACCGTGTATCATGAAACTTTTGGAGCTTTGACCAAGCCTCTTCTATAGAAATACAACGAGCCAACATGCCTTTTAAGCTCTTATAATATAAGGAGCCAAGGATGCATATGAAATTCTTCAATGTAGTCATGGAGGTTGCCTTAAGGCCAGCCAATTGTGTCTTACTAAGAGTGCACCAGTCATCTTGCAAGTCTTTATCTTCCTTATTTGGATGTTCAATTCAGTGTTTGTATCCCTCATCCAGACTTTAGGTGCCAATGTTACTAATGCATCGGCATCTTTATTTGTGGATCTTTTGGCATGCTAATATCTTATTGATTGGAGTTAGGCAACCAAGGATTGCATTGGTGCTCTATAAGGGGCTAGCGTAGGTTTCTTTAATCCAAACTCCTTGTTAGCTTGTTTAATAATAAGGTTCGAGTCACCCTTAACACATATGCAAGATATATTAACTTGCTAAGCAAAAAGGAGTTCGAGTAGCAGAGCTTCATATTCAACCTCATTATTCGTGCATTAAAAGTCAAATTTGTAGGTTAATGGGATCTTTTGGCCATTTGGAGATGTTAACACAACTCCAACTCCCCATCCAATATTTATTGAATGATCCATCAAACTATAATGACCGTTCTCCACTCACTTTTACCATGAAGGAATCCTCATGGAAATCTCTAGGAATGCTCTCTACAATTTTCTCTTCATTAGTGCTAAGAAACTAGGTTAGAAGTTTAGTCAGTGCTTACGACTTGATTGCTTTTGGAGATAATACAACGATGTCAAGTTCTCTAAGAAGCTATCCTACTTAGCGATTCGTCTTGACAACACTAGCCGAGATAACAAATACTTGATGGGATCAAATCTTATCATCAAGATAATCTTATGTATTAGGAAGTAGTGTCATAACTTCTAAGTAGCAAAGACCAATGTGAGGTAGTGTTTCTCATGTGTTGGGTACTTAACTTCACTACCTTGAAGACTTCAACTCAAATAGTATATACCAAGTCCTCAATACCCTTTACTTCTTGCACTAGCAAGGCCCTAATGGACCTATTTGTCGACATTAAATACATAATCGTAAGTGCTCCTTTTATTGGTATCATCATGGTCTAGGATAACTTAGTATTATCTTAATTCTTTAGAATGCCTCATCTTACATCGGACCCCATTAAAATGATGTTCTGATGTTATGGGAAAGAGATTTCAATAAGCATTGGGATGAATCTCTGGATATAGGAAACCTTACTCATAAATCCCTTCAAGTTCGTCTGATTTTTAGGGGAGTCATAGATTAGATTTCTTGAACTTTGGATGGATTGACATCAATTCCTTTTTTATGCACCATAAACCCAAGGAACTTCTCATTTGAAACCTCAAAGATGCACTGATAACATAAAATTAGCAGACATATTTTATAGTTATTTTGTGTTATTTTGATTATTAATCTAGTTAATTTTATGGTATTTTGAGCTTAGTTCATTTAATTTTCCTTTTTAGGGACTTTAGGAGCATTTTATGAACATTGAAGCTTTTTATCAAGTTTTGGAGTATTTTGAAGTAAAAGTGTTGCTCAAGGATTGAAGCAGACCATAATTGTGGTTTGTGCCCATGTGTCTCTTGTCATTCAGTTCCATTGAATTTTGAAGATTTTAGACAAAGTGCAAGTACACGCCTTAACTCCACAACCGTATACCTTGATTGAAGACTTGCAATGATGTATGAATTTTCTATTTTTGTTAGGTTTTCTTTGTAAATCTATGTCATACTCCTATAAATAGATGCTTAGGCTTAGGTTTGCAAAGAGAGACACCTTAAGGAAGAGTTATATGGTAAATTTACATTGGGGTTTTCTCATCTTTTTCATCTTTCTTCTATTAATTTCATCATGTTGTTACTATGAATTATTCTCAATAAATCGTTATTGAACCTTAGTTTCTTTTGCATACAATCTACTTACTTGGATGTCACATCCTAGCATAACACATGAATACCTTTTGAAACTTAACTCAACCTGCTTATTTATCAAAAGAAAACTTTATTTATTTAATAATAGGGTTGTTACATTGGAGTTCAGTTGGACATTTCGTTACAACTTATATGTATAATCTAATATTTACATCAAAACATGAATCATCCCTTTTTCTTTTATCATCTTCAAAATAGTAGGATTCCTGACTTAGTCTAGGTTCCATCCAAAAGTCGCTGATTTCAACTCACGCTCTTAGTATACATCCCTCTTAATATTGGGCCCTTTACAATGTAGTTAACTTAAGGATAAAACATTTTATCCCCTCAGCTACTAAAGATAAGTGAGAGTAAATAACAAATAATATTATATAAGCAATACCAGAATCGAAACATTTCAATCATAATCATTAGGTTCAACTCCACACATATATTAGGCTAATTAGGATTTTATTACTAGCAATGCAGCATGCTATACTCATGTACGTGATATACATCGGTACCGATATCTTTATTTGGTTAGTTAACATAGTTGGGCATCAAGATATAACTTCTAGGAACTTAGGGCAATAAGGAGCTGCTTGGGATTAGGAACCCCAACTTTGTTTTACAAAATTAGACTATACACTGTAGTTTTCTAAATCAGACTATCAAAAGAGTCAAGATGTTTAAGTAATGTGAATTTATATGCTTCTAAAAATTGAGTTCATAAAGCTATGATTTTTCTAGATCACTTAAAAGCCTCATTTTAAAAATTTTGACCTGTAGGTCCCTTTTATGCCATTCTATGCAATAATAACTCAAGTATATCATTCAGCAAAACTAGCCTTCAAGTTTCATTTAACCTAGTTATTTAATCTAGTTTTCGAACTTTTCCTAGCGAAATTTTAGTATCTCATTTATGATTCACATAGGTAAACACCTAGAAGATTGAATTAGAAATCCCTTAGCTCTCCAGGTTAGTACAATCATTCGTAAGCACCAAATCAACACCTAACATGATAACATAATAGTCTAACTAGGTAACATAACAGTCCAACTAAGGTATAGCTACCGTCATTCAAAATCACCACATCAGCATCCATTATAGTAGCATATCAGTTTACCTAGATATAGCCATATCCAATCAGTACAGTATCGAATAGCAAGCAATGTTATGAGTATCAATATATCTACTCTAAGCATAGGTTAGATCCACTTACCTAGCTTTAGGAGTAGTGCAAAATCCTAAACTTCATGACATGTTTCTTCCTTATTTATCACACTTATGAAACTATAACACAGTCTTTAAATCAATTATGGGTTGAACCCAAACTCTTACAAGCTTTTACTATCGTAATTTTAAACTTCATTTAATTGTATCTTATTAATTCTTTATTTGATTTCAATAAACTTTATATTGTCATGATTGTTATTTCAAGTACTATTAAGATATTTTAAGAATCAAGACTAATCAATATTATTAAAAGCTCAAAAATACCCTTTCGTAATTAACTCAAGTAGGCTTTAATTCTAAACTAAAAGTCATAAAAATCATACTTTCCAAACTTGTCCAACAACTCTTAATATAACCCAAAGTGTTCATTTTACATGAATTCGACAAATATTTTACAATTACTAATTACTATATTACATATTAAACTAATATATAGGGTTTTATTAGGAAAATGTACAATAAATAGTACATAAGTCCAATTGTAAACCTCTTAAATTTAGTTTTTCGAGTGTAGAATCAAACTCGAGTATTATAAGTAATTTTGACAATAGAGTTAATAAATTCAAATTTGAATAAAATTTTAATTTCGAAACCTAAAATGAACATGAGAAACCCTAGTATAATGTTCGAAATCTAAATTGTGTATAAAAACCTTAAATCTTAAATGTGTGTAAATATTAAAGATTGAACTTGATGTGATAAAAAAAAAAAGACTTAAAACTAAAACATTAAGTCTATAAATGTACAAATTTAATTATAATGATGACAAAACTCTTATTGATTATAAATTATTGGTCGATACACTAAATCCTATAAAATCATTAACTAACATTAGAGATAATTTTCAAATGCTAATAAATGTGAGAGTATTATGTTAATTTATAAAATTGATAATATTATTTTGTAATTATGAATAAATATATCTATATATATAAATAAATAAATATTATATGAATTTAATTATTTGAACTTAATTTTATTATTTGTTTATTGTTTATGTGTTATATAGTAAATGTTAGTTTTATATCTTGTAATTTTCTTTATAATTATAATATATACAATTATTAATATTATTTATAAGGTTAGAACTATTCAAAGAAAATTCAAAAATATATTTTATTTACTTATTCACTTATTTTCTTTAGTTTTCCTTTCTTCCTTATTTTTTCTTGTTATTTTCTTTTTCTCTTTGTAAATTATACTTGTTTCATGTACATAATGTTTTTATTATTTTAATATTTTAATTTTGACCAAAAGTAAAAAAATGTCATTTTCAATACATTTAATACTCTTATCTCTTTCTTTTCTTTTCTTTTTCATTTTCTTTTTCCCTTTGTTTCTCCTCCATTTGCCATGAGCCATCCATGCATGTCTAGAATCCTCTCAAAATTTCTTCATTTTGTCACAATTAGACACACAAATGTTATATATTTTTCCTTGAAGTTGGACTAACATTTCTCTCTCTCTTTCCCTCATCTTCCTCTTCAAAATTTTTCGTACAACTTCTACCTATCGTTCAACTTCTATTTGCACTATCTATCACTTAAATTAACAACATCAAAGAGAGAATAAAAAGTGGGATTCTTCTTCAAAAATTTCCAAGGACAAGTAATTACATGTTCCTTTGTATTATGTTAGTTTCATTTTTTTTATGTAATTTAGATTTTGTATATTCTCCATGCCTTATTTATTAAGAATTATGTTAGTAGAATAAGTATATGTATTATAGTATTTTTAGTGGAAATTCCATGTATATATGTCTAGTTTAGTATATATAACTTTCTTTTTAGAAGTATAATTATATATATGTATACTTAGATATATGTACTATATACTCATGTGCATAAGTATTTTGTATAAGTTTAATTAGCTATAAGTGTATATATTTAAACATATATATGATTTATAAATATATACACATATATATAGAGAAATATACATAGTACACATACATATATATATGTGTGAGTAAATAAGGAAATATGATAAGATTATATAAGTATATATACATATACATCCCTATACATACATATTATAATATGTACATAAACATACATATAAGAAATATTAAGTATTTATACATTCATATATATATATATATATATATATGAAAACTAAAAGTGTATATTGATATGTATATATGTAATATATCAAAATTCCTTAAAAATATATTAAGAAAACATAAATATACGTATATATATATGCATATAAAAATATGTATAATACAGGGTATAAATACGTACATATGTGTATATAAATGCATTTAATAATAGTATATTAAAAGTATAAATATGTATATATACATGTATAGGTATACATATAATAAGGATATAGTATAAGTATACATATATGTTGATATAGACAAGTGTACATATCAGTTTATAATGTAGCAGATTAAGTCTAAGTGTTGATCCTTTAAAGACTTTGATTATTAATACTCATTGCGTCTTTATTATCTAACTGTCAAATTAAATTTCAAGAAACTTGAAAATGTAAATCTAAATTATTGCTAAAACTAATTTAAAGATTAACTAAGACGCAATTCAAGAATCAACATGAGAGCAATTCAATTAATTCAAGATTCAATATTATACTTAAATTTTGTTTCCCTAGATCTAACATATGATTTCTATAAAGATAATTTATTTCTTCTTTAATCTTTCTTGATTGGGAAAATTCTCTACTAAAGTTAATCACTTTCTTAAGCCAATTAACCCTAACCCTAAAATTACTTATTTGAATCTCTTCTCAATAACATAATCTAAGATTGCATTATTAAACAATGAATTCTCCATGCTTTAATTTAAAATTCTAGAAGAATTTTGCAAATTGTCTCAAATCTTACAACTATTCTCATCAACTATGCTTAAATCTAATCTTATAAGAAATCTCTCGATTCTCTTATAAGATATCAAACTTTAGATTACTACCCGCGAAAATAATAACATAAATCATGAAGTATACATAGTTGAATCAAGAAAATAATAAAGAACTAAATTAATCAATACTGATTATGTCACATGAATAGATTTAGGTTTCACAAGACTTATACATCAAAAAATAGGAATTTGAAAACAATGTATAGAAAAGAATAAAAAGAAGCATTATGAAAACTAAACAAAATTAAATCTTGAAATCTTCTTTTCTCTTCGCTTTCTTGATTACTCTTGTCTTTAAAAACTTCCTAAAAGTCATACTAAAAAAGTTCTCTTAAATAAACCCTAACAAGGCTTTATATATAAAGAGCTAAAAAAAAAAAAATAGGTTGGTTGGAAAAGATACCAGAGACACAACTGTATCTTTTGGTTATGTCTTTAATTGTGCTTCATGTTTGTCTTTTTTTTTTTTAAACTGGAAATGACAAGACTGATGACATGGTTGTGTTCTAAGTTATAGTAATAGAAAATCAACTCAAATTTTTCCTAGAAACGATATAGTTGTATCGTTCGGCTATATCGATCTTCAAACCTTCATAACTTGCTCATTTTAGTTCTAATTTGAGTGAAATTTGTTTCTATTTTCTCATTTTCTTGTGTACATCGTTTCAAAACTTAGAAAACAAAATTTTACTTAACTAAGTATTATTATTTAAAAAAAAAACTAAAGTGTTAAGGAAAATCATAAAAAATCACTAAATAAAATATGTGCAATTAGGAACTCATCACATGTACATATACAAGTATACATACTTATACATTAAATACATAAATAAGTAAGAATACAAAGGTACATATGTATAAATATAAGTACTTACTTACTTATAATATAATTATTTAAGATAACACAATAAAATAAGTATATATACATACGTATGTAAGATGGGTCGAGACCCATAAGGAATAATTAAGGCCCATATATATATACTAATTAATTAATTATAATAACATATAAATATATATTATAATACAAAATTTAATAAATGTGAAAATTAAGGAATAGTACTGTGTCAGTAATTTTTCAAAAATAATTGATTAAATTGAAAATTTCAAAAATAATTATAAAATAAATAAATAATTAATTAATTAGAAAATTGCAATGCTAATAAAATTTACGTAATAGGTAAATTAAGCTTAAAAATGAAGATATAGTGAAATTAATATAAAATAGACTTAAAAATAAATTATGATGAAAATATGAAATTTAGAAATGGATTAAATCATAAAATAATAAAGAAAAGCTTAAAATTTATAAATAAAATTATTCGGGTTAAAACAACAATTTTTGTAACATTTTAGACTCATAATGAAAAATACGGGTTTTAACATTCAAAATAAACCTTGCTACGTGAAAGTACATTCGAAAATGATAGACAACGACTATAAGATCACAAAAATTGGAGTAAGAATGAAAAAATTATGTGCGATTAAAGATTTAAGATAAACCGAGAAATATAAATAGAATAACTAAGTTAATTGATCCTATTAATAAATAATGAGGAGAAATAAATAATTAAATACATAAAATCCCATAAATTACAAATATATTTCCTATTTACCCCAATAATTAAGTTAAACTATGTTCATGTCGTACTCAGGTTATAGTGGGAAATTAGGTAAACTATAATAAATATTAGTTAAGTTTAAAGTCTAGTTTTTTAAAATACTTATAAATCTTATTATTCTTTTAGGTATTCAATTGTCGAGTTTTAGAAACCCTAAAGACTTGGAGAATGAGCATTAATTTAGGTGAGGGAGTTTTGATAATCTACTATCTACTTGATGTTTGATGTTTGTATGTTGTCTGTTGGTTGATATTGATTATTTGTTGAATAACTGTTTTGCTTGTGTGCTATCATTTGTGTGATCACTTTCTTAAACTGGTAAATATAAATATCTGACCAAAATAATTGGGTATATTTGTCACATGTCTATGACTTAATTGATATATTACTGGAGAGTGCTAACTTTGTAAATTTTTGAGAAAAGTACTTTTAGACAACGTTTTCCCAATTCTAAATATATTTTTTGGTGGTTTTTGTGTGATTTATATGAGGGCTCGTAGCGCCCGTAAACAATGTTTTTGTTATTGAGGCAAAGTTAATAGGGTATCTCTAATAGATTATGAGAGGACTCATATATTTATGCCTATGGGGCCTTAGATATATTTAATAGAGAGAGGACTCGTTTTGTATGCTAAAAGGGTCTTAAATATGTTTGGTAGATGGCCTTAGTTAGGGTCCACATGTTTGGATTGATATTTTTTTCTCAGCTAGGGTAATTGTCGAGTGTCATCTAGAGAGACGGTGCTTATAAGAAGCCTCATGTGGTTAAGGTAGGGTATTCGGTATCATGACCTAACAGTATTGTTGCCGTGGTAGATTGTCGTATACTGCATAAAGGTCGATTATCAACCTCTTTATCGATCGCAGGCTTTTTATATGACACATAAGACTTCTTCCACTATACGCTACCACTAGGGCCATAGATAAGTAATATAGAACAATTTACTAAAATTAACTTTTAAGATGTAAATTAATCAAGTAAATGTATGGACTCATTACGTTCCACATCAAAAGAATATTACAAACAAATGCAATTTATAAAGGAAATTGCATTAGAAACTTCAATCTATAATATGAACGAAAGTAAAGATAAATGGTAATCTACAAAAAGCTATTACAAAAAAATGTCTCCTCTCTACTCCCTAATCGCTCCATCTCGTCTTCAAATGAGAATCACCTCGGGCATTCCCTAGCTCGGATGAACGAAGAGGTTTGATTGCAACAAAAGAAATCTATTGAGGTGTAAGCTTAAGCTTAGTGAGATAAATACCATTGTCAATGCCACATAGTAGAAATTTATTAGATGTACAAACATATGAATGTATGAAAAATTAGTATGCCAAACAATGCATTTAGTGGCCTAGGAACTGCATACGACCTAGAATTACACCCCTTATAGCCGGGGTTGGAGATAATTAATCAACCTAAACCAAAATCCAAGTTCTAGACCTTGGTTTTTATTTCATTTGCACTATTGTGCTTAAATCAAAACAAAATCATATATATATATATGATTTTGTTTTGATTTAAGCACAATATATATATATATATATATATATATATATATACTTTCTTTACTAGACAACAAATCATAGTTTCAAAATCTTAAGTTTAGTGGTATGGTGGCCCTTATAGTCCACAAATATACGCCCTAAGCAAAAGCCATAAGACATGATCCTTCACCAACGGTTGGCATCTCCCGACGCCTAGTAAGCCTGTTAGCTTAGGATAGAGACTCAATATAACTAATGACATAGCTAGTGCCCAATCCTATAGGAGGACCTCATCCTGTAAGTCCCTTCCCATCTTCTGTGTAAAGTGGCAGTTAGTGTTATCCGAATACAATTATGGGGAATACATGATTTATTAGATTTCTTAATCATATAATTAATTAATCTGGTTTCTTTATGATGATTAAATAATTTCATTTCATATAATCGCACATAAGAATTATTGCAAGAAATTACTATTATTAAGCAATTAACAAGTCATAGCATTCAATCATGAACTCATACACATGCATTTCCCATATCCCACAAGCATTCAATTTATATATGTAAGTTTAGTTGCATCTATTTTACAAGTAAAATTAAGTAAAGATTCATCAAGAATTCACTCACTTAGCCATATAGGTCAATTGAAGTAATCTAGGGATAGGTTGTCCCTGAACGTTGGGTCTCTTGGACAACGCAATCATAATATTATAAGGATTTGAAATAAACTTAGAAAAAGCTAAAACCTTTTAAGTTATACTTTTGACTAGTTTTCGTATTTTTCCCGATTTCTTACTTAAAGTTCAATCGCATATAATTTTCTCGTTTTAAATCTGATTTTTATGATCTTATAGTCGATCTTCATTGTTTTTTAGTGTACTTTAATGTGGTGAGGTTATATTTTTGGGATGAGGCAGGAAAATCTACTCATTGGTCATAATAGTAGCGGTTCTCATGATTTGGAGTACTTTTAGGCTTTGTTTGGTTAATGGACTCTTTGGTAACTTAGGGAATCCTTTGGGCTTGGGCTTAAGATCTCATTCTAGGTTCAAAATACTCCTTAAGATCAGATTCATAATTTTGATTTACACTCTTAAGGCTAATAACCAATTCTTGGGCTTTCAAGTGGGCCTAAGTTGTTAAATGGGTTTGTTTTTTATCCAAATCAAAGATAGTCACTTTCTTAGGCTTAGGGGGTATCTTGTGGGATTCTTAAAACAACTTTTATTGTTGTGCTAAGTTGCTGGTCAGAAACTTAAGGTAGATTCAACTTGGTGTTTGAGGCTCGTTTTGGAAGTTTTAAGCTCAGTTTTAAGTTTTAGGCTTAATATACTTATCGTACTTGCCTTAGTTGGTCTTTTCACTTTGTTTGCTTACTTTTATCATATTTTTAAGTGTCTTTTAGCAAAGTTCCAAATATGGTTGATTTGGTGTGTAGGCTTCCAACTTGTTCCAACATTTCCTTAAGTTTAGGTGTTAGATCATGAACTTAAGCTACTTGTATTCAAATCTTAACTTGACTTCCTTTCCATGAGATAATTATTTAGCTCATACTTTATATGAAAGTTGAAGATCTCATACTTATTACAAGTTTCATATCATAGTTCATGTCTTATAAAGTTGGTTTCCTCATACAAACTCTATGTGATGAATTTTCCTTTATCTAAGTCTAGATTTGAGCATGTTTAACTTAATAAAAGTGAAAGTAACATCCAAATGACTTACAACTCCTCACATCCAGCATGCTTTCTCTTCATTCAAGTTCTCATTTCATGATTTTCTCAACTTAAAATCTTCCATTCTAATTGTTAAATAAGTATCTTTATATAACACCAACTTTACATGCTTATAAGTAAACTCTCATGTAAGGGTTTCATGAGTTTGCTTCTTAGGGTAGTCTTTGTTATTTCATTAACTAATGATCATACTAATATCCTCAAGAAAACATGGTCTCTTTTCATGGAATACTAAGCTACAAACACAAAGAACACTTACTTGTCCACAAAGCAAAAGTATGGTGGATGTACACTAAGTTTCCACTTAAGCTTCTTATCTTACTTTCTCCTTCTTACAACCTTTTTGGGAACTTGAGTTTGGTCCTTTGAAGTGGGGTTTAGAGGGTGTTTTAAGGATCCTAAAAGTGGCTTTGAAGGTTGACAAATGGAGTACACAAAGTAGAGCTTTTGTATTGTGAGGATTGGAGCTACAAGTGGCAGCAATGTTGATCTTGTAGGGTTTTTGTGTTTCCTCTTTTGGGTTGATTTTCAAATGAGAGAAATGAAAGTAAGAATTAAAGTGAAAGTGAAGGATATGAAAGAGGGAGTAGCTGGTTGTATGGGGGTAGGAAAGTGTGTTTAAGAAGCTTGATTTGTTGTTTTGTAGTATGCACAAAAGTCAACAATTGTAACTCTTGATGATGTAAGCATTAAGGGGTGAGTAATGGAGTGTAAGATAAAGTGATTAATGGATGAAAGACAAGAGCATGACCCCCCTTTTCTAGCTTACAAGAATCGGCCATTAGGGCCTCTTTATGGCATGGAGTTGTCTTGTTTCATTTATTAAAGTTAAGTATGTAAAATCTTATGATAATTTGTCTATATGTAGTATAAGTTAATAGGTGATAAGAAAAGTGTCTTATCACTAGTTTTTGATAAGTTATCAATTGATAAATGACTCCAACTCTCAATTGATAAGTTATTTAGGGTGATTAGTTGGTCTACTTATATATATGTAAGGTTTAGGTATGAAGATAAGGGAATTGCTTTATAAGAAATTTTTTTAAGAGTTATTTCTTAAATTGTTTTGTAGATTATGATCAATTCTTATAAAATTATGAAATTTTTTAAAGTTGAATGAAATTATTCAAATTAAATTATCAATTAGTCACTTAGGGTTAAAAGTCTTTAATTGTTTTAGGGTTTAGGGTCTTAGGTGATTTTAGAGTTCGTAGTTTTTCATGTTCGGGTTTTATCGCTAATTGACTTTCGAATTAGGAAAAGTAAGTTCATTTTTTAATTGTAAACTTGAGTTCTTAATTTAGTTGATCCTTAGGAATGTTCAGGAAGTACTCTTAGTTGAATCATAGGCTCGCTTAAAAGTAGGGTTTACATTCGATACAGGTAAGTATGAAGAAAAATTGATGTGTTGATGACGTAAATCTATACTTTCCATGGTTCCGGACTCCTATAGATTTGTTGTTTACATTCATCGCTCATGCATTCATTACATATGTAGATAGACTTGCATGTGTACTAATAATGTTTGATAACTTGCATGAATAATAGCGGTGATGGACAAACTTATTGAGCTATGGTATGCTTATTCCCTTGTAGTTTCTTTTGCAAGTTCATTTATGATAGATTGGGATAAATCTTGAGTGTTGAGTGTAAATTGGAGATACGTTTGATAATGTTAGAGTCGATAGATAAGTGTATAGAGGGTATAAAAGTATCTTTTGTAGAAAATATTTATACATTAAATATTTGTATAATTTAGTATTTCTTATAAATTACAAAGTTGATTTACCCTATCTTATTATTTGGTAGAAGATATCGTTTTTTTGCGGTTCTAAGAGACTGTGGAATATCGGATATCCATATTTATTTATATTTTTCAATAAGTTAATTAATTAAAATAGGAAACCTTAGTGATTAATTATTTAGAGTCGTACAATTTCTAACTTGTAAGGTGGTTTTCATATCATGGATGTATATATAATATGATAATTTTAGGTAATCCTGCTAAGCCCCCTATAGAGTTATGACACCGATTAATTCTACAACAAATGCCATAGACATACCAAAATATGTAGTTTAATTATTGACTATAAATTATACTAAACTAGCTATTATCTATTTTTATGAAAATAGTAGTTTTAGCTCAAAATTACGAAAAATTACGGTAAAGATACAAATTTATGTGTGAGATAAAAGATAAGTTCCAAATATCCTTATAAACCTTTAGAAGTCAAAACATATAGGGCTTATTCATTAATTTCATAAAAAATTAATTATTTTAACAAATCAGCAAAATTGGTAGTTTATCCAAAATAATTATAAAAAATAGTAAATATGCTTATTTTCTAAAATTCATGTTATTGCAATTGAATACATATATTAAGTGTATTATATACAAAAATTGAGCTTAAAACAACATCATCTAATATTTATAAAAATTAGTTTAATTTTCGCTCAAATAGAGCATTTTCTTAAGGATCCTATATTTTCACTAATTATTTAATTAAAATAAAATTACTATATTAATCTACACCTAAAATAACATCACTTAATATTTTAGAAATTAAAACAACTTACAAACGGAGAATAGGTTCGCTTGAACCAGCCACCCTCCAACTGCTGTACCTTGTTGAAAAATCTCCTCCAACCACCTTCTGTTGGACCCCTAAGCCGCTTCAAGTTAGGTTGTGAATAACCTATTAAATCACCCTATACCTTATTTGCCCTTAATTTTTGTTTTATTTTATTTTATTTTTTTCTAATTTTTCTAAATTGTGATATTTTATTTTCAAAGTTCTAAAATATTGTAATTAAGGGTTTGGGTCCTATTTATAAGTTTTCAAGTTAGTTTGATTTATAAAAATTGAACATGTGTTTGCTACATGTTAATTTTCCCATTTTCCTAGGTATGATTAAGTGTCATATGTCATCCTCTTATTATTTAGGTCTTAACTCATCGCTCCAAGTGATTCTTAAGCTACCACATTTTTTGATGACTCACTAAATTATTTTCTATAAATTTTTTTATTATTTTCTATTAATTTTACCTTATTTTGATAATTTATTATTGTTATATGTATATATTTAATACATATAACGAATATTTTATGTAAATACATATATATTACATATAATTCAACTTCATCTATTATTTTTAAAAGTTAATTAACTTATCTCTACTATCTTGCTATATTTTAAAGCTCAAATTTTATGTTTTCGATATTTATCGACTTTATCGATAAATTGATGTTTTTCTTAAATTAATCCTTTTATATAGCTTATTTCAAGAAATTGACCTTACAAGAATGCTTCATTTAACTTTCCTAGCCTTATTGTAAAGTTTGAACTAAAATGGATAATACTACTTGGCGCCTTAAATTTAAGGAGTTCGGATCTTAAGGTTATCGCATTGGCTAAAAAACCCGAGATACTACATCTTATTTCTTTTACAAAATGTTTCATCCTTAAAACTTCTACAATTTAAAACATTCATGTTCGTGACCTAATACTATTCTTTCGCTACGTAACTCTGATTTCTACATCACATCACAATCATTAACTATTGTTAAAGGTGAAATCCTTTAATACTAACTCCTATATGTTAACCTCAAATTTATTAATTCATGAACTTTTTGTTTTGATTACTTATCTCATTAGTTCCTTCATCTTGTGTTTCTAACCTTTCATATATAAGCTTTAATATAATTGATCCCATTTCACTCCTCTTTTTTGTTTAAGTCGTCCCCATAGTATTAGTCCATTACTGTAACTTCATTAGGTTCTTATCTTAAATATCACAATCATCATATTACTGTCTATGATTTTACCCCTATTACTGCTCGTATCGAACTAGCATATTCTTGTACTACTCCTTTATCACTATCTAACCAATCCTTTCACTTAATTCTCACCTCATTCCTTTAGTTGGTTTAGATTCTCACATTAGTTAGTCTTATAGAACCCATAGTTATCTCTTCCATTATTCCTTGTCTATCCTACAGTTGACCAACATGTCTTTTCATTTCATCCTTATCATTTATGTATTGTCCAAGTCTTAATTTCAACTTAAGTAAATATAACAAATTCAATTTGTTCATGTCTATAGTCTTTATATCACTTTCACTACCTAATGGTCATAGTTAAGATCCTGGGTACTTTCCATAGTAAGCACATATATCAGTAGAAATGAGTTTAGCAGCTTTGAATTTTCCACTGACTTATACATCAAGGAGATAAAGAATGACTTAGATCAAGTGGACTCAACATAAGCTAACACGACTCTTGATGAAGAAGACTTATAAAGACACTAGACATTTTTCTGACTGACAATTGACACGACATGACCCATAAAGACTAGAAATTTCGTCATGAAAGACATGAGAATCATAACAGACATGAGTCTTGACAAAAGAGTTGTGAAAGTTATAGATTTACCGTACTGTTCTTGCTTATCACTTGTGTTAAGAATATATAAAAGGTATACATCTCATAGTGTTGCAATTATATATCACATACTTTATTGTCAATTGACTCTTTAATATCATCATTACCTATTACCTTATGAATCAAAATCTTATTCTATACAAGATCAATCCCTAAATTAGTCTCCTATTATACTTCCAATATAAATTTTGATTTATTGTCAGAACTCATTCCTAATTATCCATCTTCATCATTTCTTGTTATTCTATTCATTTTAATAACAACTTTAGCTTGCCTCACTACAACATGCATAGCATCTTTAGAATTTGCTCCTAAATGCCTACTTTCAACATATTCTTTTAAAATACACAAATGTATAGCCTTAGTATCAAAAAGAGTATATGTATAGGCATAATTATTTCCTATACATACCAATCTTAAAACATTTTATGATAACTATATTATTACTGTCAAGCATTTCTTATTTATTTACTATTAGCTATTAAGTACACATATACTTAAAATTATTAAGTTCAAAGGTCATACTTGCTACACATTGGTCATCTCTAACTTTGTCTAGCTGAACAACATAAGCATACACCCTACATTGCTCCCTAGGCTTAGATTCATCCCTTTTAGGTCGTTTATTCCAATGACCTAATCTTGGTCTATTAGTTTGGTTTTGCTATTGAACGAGTCTCTCCTATCACTGTCCTGGAAAATATCGAACAATATGCCCTCATTGATGGCATCGGTAATAGTATATACTTCTTAAATCAAACCATTTGGCTAGATGTCCCATTTCACCACACCTATAACACTTCCCTCTCAATTTTAGGCATCCCCAAGCTCGATGCTCACCATTACGCTTCCAACAAGGTTGTATTTTTGGTAAGGGTCTTATGTTTCCTTTTGAGGATCAAATTAACTTCTTTCTTATACCTATATTACTTTTATTGCTAGGACCAACATCCAACTTCCTTATCTTATTCTTAATCTCATCTACGGCTTATCAAAGATTATAGACTTGTTTAATCAAACAAATTTCATTGACAACATCAATATATCTTTTCACTCTACTCCTGTTCAGCTCTATCTAGTAATAAAGATCAAGCCTAGCCTTAAACCTCTTAACTTTAGAAACCTCATTATTAAATATAGCTTCAGGAGCAAACTTTAATAACCTATTGAAATCCCTCTCATGTTCTTCAATTGTCCTGCGCCGCTATCTTAGCTTGTATTATTCTTTACACATTCGTTTTCTTACATACTCAGGAAAATAGTGTTCTAGAAAAGTTTCTCTAAATGCAACCCAACCAATAGGTTCTGGTAAATTTTGTCTCTTAACTTCCTACCAATTACTTGCATCTCCGTTTAATAGAATAACAGCTTTCTTGGCTTTCTTATTTTCCTCAACCATATTAATTTCAAAGGCTTTCTCCAGCAAGTCAATCCATTCTTTTTTTGTCGAAGGATCAAAGCTCTTTCTGTCAAATAGTTTCATTATTTGTTGTACCTAAGCAAACTTATCTCCATCTCTACCAACTCTTGCCAATGCAATTGTAAACTATTTTGCTAATTTCTCCATATGTCACGGTTGCTGAGGGGAAGGTTGAGATTGTTATGGTAGATCCTCTTTTTGCTCCTCAAATATACGATTCATCGGTAATCTTCCATATCCCCAACAAGTCACCTTTCTAAATAAACATCACATAAAATTTTATGGATAACTACTGCAGTCGTTTCACTAAGCTATGACACTTGATTACTCAGCTACCCTACACATCTCATATATACCTAAAGGTTATGGTCCCTAATTAATTCTTTGATACCACCTAAAGGATCTTACATCTTAGCATAGCATAAGATACATCATCACATAAAAATACCTATTGAAACTTAACTTAACCTACTTATTCATCAAAATAAAACTTTAGTTATTTAATAATAGGGTTACTATATCAGAGTTTAGTTGGACATTTCATTACAACTTATATTTACAACCTAATATGTACATCAAAACATGAACTATACCTTTTTCTTTGATCATCTTCAAAAAAGTAAGATTCTCGACTTAGTATAGGTTCCATCTAAAAGTTATTAACTCCGACTTAAGCTCTTAGTATACACCCCCCTTAGTATTGGGCTCTTTACGATGCTGTTAACCTAAGGATAAAACATTTTATTCTCCTAGTTACTGCAGTTGAGTGAGAGTGGATAACAAACAATACAATATAGGCAATACCATAATTGAAACATTTCAATTATAATTAGCAGGTTCAGCTCCACACATACATTAGCCTAACTAGGCTTTTATTATTAGCAATGTAGCATGCTATCCTAATGCATGTGGCATGCATCTGTATCGATATCTTATGCCCTTCTGATATCCTCATCCAGTTAGTAGATGTAACTAGACATCAGGATATAACATTTAGGAACTTAGGGCAACAACGACCCACCTAGGAGTAAGACCCCCAACCAAATTGGACTACACACTATAGTCTATTAAATCAAAAAGGTAACAAGAAGCTACCTGAGAGTAGGACCCACAACTTTGTTTTGCAAAATTAGACTACATATTATAGTTTACCAAATCAAAATAGTCTAGATGTTTGAGCAATGAGAATCTATATGCTTTCAAAATTTGAGTTCATAAAGCTATGATTTTTCTTGATTGCTTTGAAGCCTCATTTTGAAAATTCTAACTCGTAGGTCACTTTTATGCCATGCTATACAATAACTGTCATGAATGGAGGACGGTCTAGTCATGGTAGATGCCATATACTGTACGAAGAATCCTTGATTGATTACTTTTCCAATCATGAATTTTTTCACACAATATATAAGGCTCTACAACCATTAGCTTCCCAAAAACATACAGATCCATATGATATCATCACACAAACATATTTATATAAAATTTAAACTACAAAGTTTACAATAAGCAATAATTTAATACATTTAAGTCTATATTACTAATAAAACAAAAGTACATAAGTAAAAGTCTATATAATCAGTTCTCTCAACACACTTGATGGCTCGCTCTTACCCAAGTCCCCAAGCTAACTTATGGTATCCCTTGGCCAGCCTTAACAAATAAGCCATTTTGTAGTAAAAGTCTAAGGGGGTGTAAGCCTAAGCTTAGTGAGCAAAACCTTCAGCCAAACCACAAGTAAGTTATAAATATATTATATTTATGCATATGAATGAAAGGACAAATAGAATGTCAAACAATACGTATAGTTAACTAATCAGTATACGTAACTCAGATTTAACGCTCTCCGAAGTTAATGTTAGAGTGTGCACTGCATCAATCAGATTCGAGTATTATACTAGAACTTACTTTACTACAGAACTCCACATTCCGTACTTAAATCAAATAAGTCCTTTATTTTCATAAAAACCAAGTTCTAGTATAATTGCGAGTGGGCCTTCACAGCCTACACTCATCCCTAAATAGAGGCCTCTAAACTTAACCCTTAATCAGGCGGTTGGCGGCTTTAACGCCTAGTATTCCCGCGAGCCAAGGTAAGGTCATTTTGTACGAGTGCATCGTATAGAACCAATAAATTTATAATAACAACCCCCGAATGACCTCTCTTTACCTTCGTATGATGTGATGGCTGGAATTATGTCTATGCAATGCATGTTGATGCACGTACCAGTTTCTTCTTATGAGCCGAGTATAGTTAAGTCCAATTATGATATGACCATCTAAAAGTACACACAATCATTATCTATACTATCATGCAACAACAAAGTATTATTTCTACTTAAGGTAAATTCACAACTCAACATATAATAACATACACAAGCATTTCTCGACCTCATACAACAATCAATTAACAATATCATTTAAGTCCACTATTTGCAATCACATATAAGCATAGAATCATAGGGTAAATGCTCACTCGACCATGACGACTCGCTCCAGTCGTAGTAATCAATCGGAAGATCCTTGCCCACGTCGGGATTACCTGATCATTACAATATAATAATGATAGTAAGCAATTGAATTAACTAGTAAATCTAGATATCTATTTATCTAATTCTACTTAGATTATTATCAATTTTAATCTGATTAGACTTTATCACTAATCGTATGCAACTTTTTCATTCTATTTCTAATATTTACGAATTTATAGTCATTTTCCATTGTTTTCGGACGTACATTTACATGGTGATGTTTGTTTTGTACGTTAAAACCCGTGTTTTATGATATAGACTAAATTTATTGAAATTCTAATTATTGAAGCTTAATTATTCCTATTGGCTAGTTTTATATTTTATTTTAGCAGTTAGTAGTTTCATTAGTTATTAATTCTTACACTTTAATGATCTTATGATTTATTATTTTAGAGGCTTATGTCATCGCTTATGTTATTAATTGCTTATGTCATTACTTATATCATTAATTGCTTATGTTATCATTTAATTACATCATTGCTTACATCATTATTCAATTATGTCATTGCTTACATCATTATCCATTATTATCCTTATATATTCATATACTTTATACATATGTTATATATATACTTATACTTCTAACATACTAGTATGTATACTTATGTACTTATATATACCCATATACTAGTATAAATACCCATAGACACATATGGTGACATACGTATTTTTATACGTATTTTCGTATGCCTAAAGTTTCCTCTTAAGAAAGCTTCACAAATTCCATATTTTTATACTTTAAGGGTGTATTTAGCATGGTATATGTATGTATGGTTAGTATATGCCTCATTTTAGGTTATGTACATAATGGATACTTATGTACAAAGGTCTTCCTATGTGTATTTACCAAGTATACTCTTATATACACATACTTAGGTATATGTACATGTGTTCTTCTTCTAATTATCTAAAGCTATCCTATACTTCTATACATGGATATGGAGCTTCTACTTCCAACAACACATATGCACATATTATATTAACTTTCTATACTAATTTAACTTACACAACTAACTACTAAATAAGATGGAACAATACATAATAACATATCTTTTTTCTTCTTGAATTATGGATGTAAAGTTTGAAATTTGAGAAAGGGTGAAAAGGAAAGGGAATCATGATTTGGAAGGGGAAGAAAAGGACTTTGTTTTGTATTGTTTTGTGCTTTGAAAATGAAAACAAGTAGGGAAAGGAGTGGACGGCAACAAGGGAGGAAAAGGGGAAAAAAAAATCTAAAGAAAAGAAAAGAAATCAATAGAAAGGAAGAGAAGATTTTAGTTGATAAGGATACATATGTTGACTTTTCAATATGTTGACTTAGTTAACTTTTGACTTGGTTAACATTTCACAATTTTATGTAATCTATGTGTACATAATGAAGTGATTAAGAAAAATTAGCAAGAAAATTAAGGAAATGAAAGGAAATAAGAAGTTTAGTGAATTGATTAGTAAAAATAAGTAATGAGATCTTCCTTTAGGTATTTATATCCTATATACATAATTTGGTAGGCCACTTAATGTAATCATTATGAAAAGTTTCATTTAGAGTATTAATATTTACCATATGTGACATAAGTATCAACTAAACTCTTAACTCTATATAATATTAACCTATTTATATACTCAGAAGACGAATGTGATCTATGATGCAATATTTTAGTTTTTAAAGGATTACTTTAGTATTATATGTATTTATGAATGATTAAAAGTTATATTTAATCTTTTACCAATGATTTGGTAGAATATTAAGGTTATATTATTAATTAAGGTTTGAGGTGGTAAATTAATGCTTTTATACCCTTAAAGTTATAGTTTTAGGGTTTTTATCATTTTTAGATGAAATCTTTAGTGTTTACATATGTTGAAGGTAGAAAAATTTTATACGTGATTGATTAATTATTTTAGGGTTTTCACTTTCACTAGCTTTGTCAACTTCTCAAAATATCTAACATGCTTAAGTCTACTTCAGATGTTAGGTCAAGAAATTTAGGGGTTTACAATAACAACTTAGGTATATCATTTAGCACAAGTAGTCTTCAAGTTTCATTTAAACTAGTTATTTGATTCTAGTTTTTGAACTCTCTTTAGCAGAATTCTAGTATCTTACTTAAGGTCCACTTAGGGGAATACTTAGAAGATTGAGTTAACAATCCCTCAACTCTTTAGGTTAGTACAATCATTCATAAGCACCAAATCAACACTTAACATAGTAGCATAATAGTCTAACCAAGATATAGCTATCATCATTCAAAATTACCACATCAGCATCCATTATAGTAGCATATTAGTTCACTTAGATATAGTCATATCTAATCAGCACAACATCAAACAACAAGAAGTGTTATGGGTAGTAATATATCTACTCTAAATACGGGTTAAATATACTTACCTGGCCTTAGGAGTAGTGTGAAATTCTAAATTTCACGATGTGTTCCTTTCTTACTTATCACACTTATGAAAATATAACATAGTTTTCAAATCAACTATGGGTCAGACCCAAATTCTTGTAAGCTTTTATTATCGCGTTTTTAAACTTCATTTGATCACACCTTATTTATTTCTTATTTGATTTTAGTAAACTTTATATCGTCACGATCGTTATTTTGAGTATTATTAAGAGATCTTAAGAATCAAAACTAATCAATATTGTTAAAAGTCCAAAAAATATTCTTTCATATTACCGACTCGACTGTACATCATTGTAACTTCGTAATTAACTCGAATAAGTTTTAATTCTAAACTAAAAGTCCTAAAAATCATACATTTTAAACTTGTCTAGCGACCCTTAACATAGCCTAAAGTGTTCATTTTAGTGAATTTGACAAATATTTTACTATTACTAATTACTATATTACATATTAAGCTAATATATAGGTTTTTATTAGAAAAATACACAATAAATAGTATATGAGGTTGATTAATTCCATGAAAAATGATACAGACTCACAAAAAATGTGTAGTTTAATTATTGATTATGAATTACATTAAACCAGCTATTATATATTTTTATGAAAATAATGGTTTTAGCTTGAAATTACGAAAAATTAGGATAAATATACAAATTTATGTGTGAGATAAAAATTAAGTGTTCCAAATATCCTTATAAACCTCCAAAAGTCAAAATATGTAAGGCTTATTCATTAATTTCATCAAGAACTAATTATTTTAATAAATTTGCAAAACTGATAGTTTTATCCAAAATAATTATAAAAAATAATAAAGATGATTATTTTCCAAAATTCATGTTACTACAATTAATACATATGTTTAGCGCATTATATGCAAAAATTGAGCTTGAAACAATATCATGTAATATTTGTAAAAATTAATTTAATTTTCACCTAAACAGAGCATTTTCTTAAGGACACTATATTTCCACTAATTATTTAATTAAAATAAAATTACTAAATTAAGCTACACCTAAAATAACCCCAAAAAACCAAATTTCATAATTAATTAACATCAATTATTATTTTTAGAAATTAAACGAACTTATGAGTGGAAAATGGGTTCGCCTAAACTAGTTGCCTCCGGCTACCACACCTTCTCAAAAAAGCACCTCTAGCCACCTTCTATTAGACCCTCAAGCCGCTTCAAGCCAGGTTGTGAATAGCCTATTGAACTGCCCTATACTTGATTTGCCCATTATTTTTGTTCTATTTTTATTTTATTTTATTTCTAAATTATGTTCTTTTATTTTTAGAGTTTAAAATATTATAATTGATGGTTTGGATCCTATTTATAGGTTTTCAAGTAAGTTTGATTTAATAAATATTGGACATGAGTTTGGCACATGTCAATTTTCCCATTTTCATAGGTGTAACTAAGTGCCATGTGTCATCCTCTTATTATTTAGGTCTTAACTCATCACTCCAAGAGATTTTCAACCTGTCACATGATTTGACGACTCACAAAATTATTTTCTAGAATATTTTCCATTAATTTGACCTTATTTGGATAATTTATTATTACTATATGTATATATTTAATACATATAATGTTTATTCTATGTAAAAACATGTATATTACTTATAATTCAACTTTATTTATTATTTTTGAAAGTTAATTAACTTATCTGTAATATCTTGCTATATCTTGACGCTCTAATTTCACGTTTTTGATATTTAATGGCTTTATTGATAAATTGACGTTTTTTCTTAAATTAATCCTTTTATATAACTTATTTTAAATAATTAACCTTATGAGAATACTTTGTCTAACTTTTTTAGCCTTATTGTGAAGTTTGAACTAAAATAGATAGCATTGCTTGATGCACTAAATTTAGAGGCTCAGATCCTAAGATTATCGCATAGGCTAAAAAACCGGGGGTATTACATTGGACTTAGCAGTGTTCCGAGTTTATGCCTCACTACATCACATCACATAATGAGATACTGTCTATTTTAGTGTAGTGAACTACATGATTTTATCTCTTAGTATAACAACTTTCCTAAAGGTCACCTATCTTGAGATTTACCTAATCTGAGTATGCCTAACTTTAGAGTTCTAATGAACTCTAAGTTGTTACACTAAAAAGGTGTCTTAATGATTAGAGTTTTTTCATCTAATATTTAAAAGATATTATAATCTACCCTCGTAGAATTGATGTCCTTATTAATTTCATTACATAAGTCTAAGACCACCACTAGGTAGGAACTTCACCCTTTTAGTTGGTGGATACTTTGATACCAACCTGATCGGAACTCTTCACAACAAGGTATTGTTATCTTTAGCGTGGTAAGTCATACAATTCATGTTGAACTCTAAGCCAATATACTAAAAGATGCTAGCATCATTAAAGTTTCGTTATTTAGTATTTAAGAGGTATTACGGTTTGCTTTATATTCGATGTTATATACTAATGTATGTGCATGTCGGTACATTCTACATACATGTAGTTGAGATATATCTATTTTATATGCAAATTCATTCCAAATTATTATTTTCATACGTTAATGTCACGCCCCGAAGCAGCAGAATCGTAACAGCCCTGCCATGTAAACCATCCTAAGATAGAAGTTAGCCTTACAACCGCTATCTTAGACCTGATCTACACAAGGCGTCCACAACTAACCCGCTTTGAAGTAAACAGTTTGTAATTTAAATAAATCATTTACCTAAGAAAGTGAGGAAATATATATATACTATAATTCAGATATTGCAATTAAGGTTGATAATATTTCTCTGTAATATATCTCCTAGTTATTACATTATTTAGAAATGAAAACTAATTCTAAAATAAAAACTTAGACCTTAAAAAGATGTGTTTATTCTTCAATGTTTTTCCTCACTCCCTAAGATCCAGCAATTACTAGCTTCAGAGTAGTTGTTTGCCGCTTCTTAGTCAGCACCTGCACGGTGTCTATAGGGATGTGAGCAACCACAGCTCAGTAAGTTAGGATGGAGGACTTAAAACTATACCATATACACAACAAGGTTTTCAATCACTTATTAGGTGCAGTGCATGTGCAAGCAAATACCATCGCACGACGTTGTCCGGCCCGTCGTGAGATTAAAGAAATTGCACCCGCTCTAATCCGGGTTGAGGAGTTGCTATTAATGCAACAGCTCATGACCAAACCTAAACTTGTGTAATGAAGACCTCGCTCCTCCCGCGACTACCTTCGAACCACTAACTTTACCCTCGCCGTGACCTCCTCTCCTGTCACTTAGTTCGGTTAACGATGAAGAAGGGACCATTATGCAATCTTGCGCTATCCCTTTCGAAGGGGTCGGTATTTGGCCGGAGAGTCCTAAGTTCCCCTAACAGGTTGCCATACATGTCCGATTATGATTACTGGTCGTATATTTGATTAAGTCCAGTTTAGGGTGATCAATCATTTCATACAAATCATACAATACATGCTAGAGCAACAAACAGAATCATAACATCACCCATAATCAAGCACATGCACACATCCAACTATCTAACAAGCACAACTAAGCATAATCTCAAGCCTCCAAAATACAGAATTGTATTAATCCCAACTTACCTTGACTCCTCGCTCACTCACTCGAGGTCCGACCTGCTCAGGCCATCGCCGATCATCCCTATAACACAAATGTGGTTTCATTTTTTCATATAATTATTATAGGTTCATTTTATCCTATAACGCTTATTGTTATGTTTTGTTTAGAGTTTAATATGCCTAATTATCTAGGTCTTAAGTCTTTTACAATTATTCTAGGTTCGGGGTTAGGTTCGGGTTCGGTTTCCGCATTGATTTCTAAATTAGGTTCTAGTTCGATTTCTAAGTAATATTTTATATTCCAACCCTACAAATTTGTTTTAACCCATAATGTGAGATTAATCACATTACTTCCCGATCTCCTAAATACCATCATTACCCCTAATTAGTATTTATTTTACTCAGTACACTTAAATCCATATTAGTGTACCGAATTCACTCCTAATGTGAGAAATTTTTACATTTTTCATATAATTACATAAATTTAAGTTTCCTATCAGATTTATTGTACATTTTTATTATTATCAAAATATCAATTTTTATTATAATATTTTCTATTTATTATATTTCCAATAATTACCTATTATGTATTATTACCTTTTATGTATATAACACACTTTTAATATTTCTATCACTCTAATTATCATCTCTAAACATCAATTATCATTTCAACATGTCTAAATTCATCCTAAATCAGATTTTACTCCTAATTACCTTAATTTACAAAATTAACTTAAAATGTACTATTTTTCCATATTGCTTATTTACTACATAATTAACCTAATAATTACATCTAACACCCTAATTGCTACAAGTATCATACTCCATCAGATTTCAACATCCTAAAACATGTACTTATTCACTAAATCAGTAATTAACCATCTAATTACTTTATTAGCCCTAAATTACCCATTTTATGCCTCATTTTAAGGCCTAAAAATTATCTAAAAATTTCAAAAATTAATTTTTGAAAACAGGCTTCATAGCACTATTCTATATCATCTAAGTAATCTACACAAAAATTTTGGGCTCGAAACTACACTCCTAAGATCATTTATTTCTAAACCGAAATATGCTCGGTTTTGCACGATTTCTTAAGGACCATATATTATGAGACATATTTTCATCAAAATAATATTTTTTCTAAAAACTACATACAAAAATATTTCAGAATAAAAAAATTCATAATTTTTTAATAATATTTACTATTTTTACAAAATTACACAAGAATCGGGCTGGAAATTGGACTCATCGATTTGGGTGGCTTCGGCCACCGCCGGCTGCCGTGGCCTTGTCGGCAGGATTGGGCGCTGCCACCAATATGTGGTGGTGGTGGCCTTCCACTTTCAGCTGCTCGTCTAATGGGGTTTCCCTTTAAAGGCCCTAATTGCATAGTTTTTCTTATTTTTTTTCTAACTCAAAATTTTCTCTCAATTTTCGCCTCTCTCTATTTTTCTCACTTTCTAAACTGCTCAAATGAGCTCTGTGATTTTTCTTGCTATTTATAGACGATTTTGGTAATTATTATGCATTAATTAGACATGACTTTGCCCAATTTCCCTGATTTTTGGCTTTTGTATTGCCTAATTCTAATTGGTTGATTTTTATTTTGCAGATCCTGACATGCCACAACCTGATTTGGATCATCTTATCCTCTTCTAATTTTTTTCAGATTTTTCCATAATTAATTTATAATTTTCTTTAATTATTTACTTAGGTTTTGGCCAATTTAGGTAATTTGGCGTATTTTTATCTACATGTAAATACATGTGGGGTACACGTGAATATTCTTAATTATTATTTAGATCATTCTAAAATTTTTAGTATACATATAATTTATCTCTAGTAATTTATTAGTTATGAGATAACACTTTTCGCCTTTTCAGCAATTAGTAATTATTATGCTTAAAATTTGAAAATTTTATAGTCTCCCATTTTATTACTTATTTTCTTAAATTCAAGTTTACGGGGTCATTTTTACTAATATTTTTCTTAATAGTTTATAATTTGGGTTTGATCGGATTTTTTAACTGATCGCCTAAAACCTTTTGTCTTAAGTTCAATCCTACGGTCAATTGGCTTAGATTTAGGGCTTACAGTTAAATAATTTATTTCAAAGGTCTTGTTGCATATCGAAACTCATTATTGGAGTTGCTGATAGTGCGTTAATTTTCTTCCTTCCTAACTATACCTTATAAGTTCCTCATTTGTATAAAGATAAAAATATCACTTTGAGTCCAAGATAGTTGCTTGAAGATCGGGATTTCATAAGTAAACAAAAATTTTCAAATTCTAAAAAAAAAAATTCTATGAAAGAAATTGTCTCACAAACGTGTCTTTCATACTTTAGAATGGTAAGTTAGTTTTGGCAATCTAATAATTTGAAATTGCTAAGTAGCTGACAAAATATATAAACACCTTTTGATGCCAAGCATTTTTCTATCATATAAATTTAATGTTATCAAATATTAATCAATGAGTTAAACTAAATGGTTACAAGTGAACATAGAGAGAAAACCTTCCTAAAAAGCTTTAGTAAAATAAAATTTTTTAAGTTTGAGAAAATAAAAATACTATGAAAGAATTTAATTTGTCTAATAAATCTAAATTTCATGCTTTATAATGGTATGTTATGATGTTAAATTTGCACATTTTTATTCACTTTTGGAGATCTAATAATTTGATGTAGATAAATAGAAAGATGTATAATCTCTTATTGAAGCCAAACATCTTTTCGATAATATAAATGTTTCATTAGTATTATCAAATTTTATTAATGAATAGAACCAACATGGTCACAACAAGTGAAAGCACAACTAGCAAATTTGCAATGTTAATGTGTCAAACAGGCTACTAATATTCTACTATTAAAGCACTCATACTATTATGATATCTAAATTATATTTGAAATTTTTATATTCTTTAAGAAGTTCTTTAGTGTTTGACATTACAAATTTTCATCAATAACTCTTTTTAAATAATGAATAAAAAGCAAAAAGAAACAAGACTTTGGAGAATTAATGCTTTGAACATATGATGCAAATAAATAAGATATATTTAATAAAGATGTTTAGTAAAGTATAGTTATAAAAAATAAAAAACCAAGCTTGATCTACACCTCCTTATAAGTCGATTGTAAATACAACAATTTCAATGAGATAATGTAAATTAATAAATATGATGAATTAGCTTAAAATAAATTTTATAGAATATTATTCATATTCAAGTAGAATGTTATATTGATAGCATCTAGATTAGGTGTTGTAGAAGCAATTATAGTCATCGCTACAATTTTAAAGAACTGTAGCTGAAGAATTGATTTGTTATAGTGACTACAACAACATGAGGTTTTTATGATAGAATGGTTGAGGTGGTTTTCTTTTCACCACTAATAAAATAACATGGTTCTTTTATGGCTATAAGTAGAGATGGTTTTTAATGTAGCATATAAATATAGAGGTGGTTTTTATTTTTGTCAATATAATGCCTCTAGATATATATGTTTCAAATTTTGGAGGCAAAATAATATCTTCTTCTTAAATCTCTAATAATTCATTTTAAGTTCCTTTACAAGTATTCATCTTTTATTTGTCTCTCTAACCTCAAACTCAGTATGTGTCTCTTTCTTTTCCTCTCTCTATCTATCTCTTGTATTTTCTTAAAATTATTATTTTTACACCCACCTTTTGCTATTAGTTTTTTTTTTTTTTCTATTCAAATTAATAGGTCATGTTACCTAGAATGCCTTTGCTTTCAACCCAATTACAATCTTATAAACCAAAAGGAAAACTAGAAAAGGAAAATGGAAAAATAAAAAGAAAAAGGAGAGCCTCTCTCTTGTCATATTTAGATTGTCTTATCAAATGCTTGATTGGTGAGTATATTTTTTTTTGTTTATTTTCATTTTTTTTTGTTTATTTTCATTCTTTTACATGTTGACAATTGTTTATTAGTTATTTTCTCTTTTTATTGGTTTAGATTTTTTCGGTCAAATTAGCTTAAAAGGTTCTAATAAAACCCTTGAACCTTATAAATCATTACCACATGTATATAAGAGGTGTTAGGGATGATATGTGTATAGTACGTTGTAGTGTAGGTGTGTTTGTGTTTGTGTGTTGTAGTATTTGTGCATGCAATAGCAGTATGTAGCATATGTGTAGTGTTTGTACGGGCAGCATGTGTAGTTAGTTATTTTGTTGATTGCTAGTTAGTAAGGGTAGTTTGGTAATTACAAGAGGAGAGCATTATAAATAGTAGTTGTGCTAGAATAAGTCACAATTAGGAAAAAAAATAAAAGTTAGTTGCTAACTTGCAGGAGAAGACTAAAGTAGTTAGAGGAGATCCTTTGTTTTATTGCTAGTTTGTGAAAGTGTATTATAGAGTGCTAGATTGGTGACTTTGCTTCATACGAACTTGTCTTTGATTCGAGTAAGTGCACAAACCTAATCAATATTATATTCTTTACTTGATAGAACCCTAAGTCTTATCGAGTTCAATTTTCATTTGTTTTTTCTTCTGAGTTTTGGTTCTTTTAAATTAAATAATTAAATATGAAAAATTTTCAAATTTTTATTGTTAGATAAAGGACCTTAAATCCATATTTCTTTATTCCTCCTTTATTTGGGTTTAGCATTGGCTACATGTTTATCATAATATGGGGATTTGTACAATCCTTCAATTATGAACATTACTAAAGAAGATTTATAATATTCTTGTAAGGTTCTAAAAAAAAGAAACTGGGGTTTTATAAACTTTTATGTTAACTTATAAAATTTTTAGTAAATTTATGAGCAAATAGTAACTTTATGAATTTAAGAAAAAAACCAAAGTAGAACAACAAATTGAAGAGGTTTCATATCAATCCATTTGCATGTTGGCTTAGATTATGTCAAGTTTAAATGCAGGTTTTTCATGCTATGTTTTTTGAATGACCTATTTAGAATTTATTGGCATAAATGTTTTTGCAAGGTTCTATCATGAGACACATTTTACTTTAATTTTTATGCTGATAATTATGGGAATTGTTTTTATACTAAGTTGAATATTTTAATTATGGAAAAAATAATTAAGTAGTCACATATTCTACTTTTCTATGTGTGGTTTAGATAAATCTCAAATCAAATTGATAGTATCGAAAGTTAAACCAATTTTGAAGATGTTTGCAATTTTCTCTTCATTTTAGCTATTGTGTAGGCTTTATCTTAGAAATTTACATATACAATGACACGTAGATTAATTCGTTTTCACTTTTTTTTTTCTTTTTTGTTTGTTTAGACAAAAATGAAAGTTGATACAAAAAGAGAAGAAGAACTACAATGGCATTTGTTTGGAATATGGATGGTGATGAAAGAATTTATGTTGAAGTTGATGATTAAGCAATACCCTATACTTGAGAGGTGCTACATTTAGCACCTTTTTAGGAACACTTGCAACAAATGAAGCATATGCATTTTAAGCATTACTAGATGGGATAAAATAAAATTTGAGATAATCAAAACTTAAACATTGAATGTAGTCATGATACTATATGTATTTCACCTTGTGTAGTTATAGTAAGTTGGTGCATTTTTATTGATAATTTCTTTTCTTAATGTTGTAAGCAGTTGATGTTTATGTATTCTTTTAAAACTAGAGATTGGGTTTTGAAAATTTCAAGTAATAGATTGAGAGATTACCAAAAGATATTTGAAAGAAAAATATTTTGATCTAGATAAAATGTTCATGAAGAAAATCTCTAATGATGTCAAACCCAATCAATGGTATGCTTTTATGAACAAAGGTTGAAACTTGAATGATATGTAAGTTTACATATATTTAATAAATGATTGTTTAATGAAATACTGTTTGTTAGTTTGACATTAGTTTCTTTGTTATGTAGGCAATGAGTGAGATAAATACTATCAATGCTAGAAATAAAAAAAAAGGCTTACACTTTTGGAAGAAAAAGCCATGTAAGGTGAAGGAAGGAAATAGTAATGCTTTTATTTATATATTTACTTATGTTATGCTATTTGTTTTTGCATTAAATAAGTAATAACATGATAAGGTTTTAGTTATAGGAAAATGAAATTAGGAAAGTACCTAATAGACTTACTATGTATGATGTAACATGCAAGAAGAAGGATGACTACTATGGTTCTGGAAATTCAAAGGAAAAAGATGGTAAAAGTTGCAATTATGCCATCCATCTCTTCTCCTTATTCTTTTTCATTCATTAATCGTTTTAAGTAAATCGATTTACTTTTCATAAAGTTCTAAGGAAGTTTTCAATTCTTATTAAATTGTTGTAATGTACTAAAGTATCTAATGGCATCTCAAGTGAAATGAATAAGGAAATCTTTAGAGAGGTGTTTGGTCCTAAGCATAATGGTAGGGTAAGAGGATTAGGTTTGGGTCCTATGCTTATAAGATTTTTTGGCTTGTCTAGATGTAATGTAGAGAAGTTCAATAAGAGGTGGCGATGCAGATGAGATAACTCATTTAAAGAATAATTATCAACATTAGGAAAAAAATAAAATACTTTCGCTAAATTTTTTATTGAGAGGTATGGTGAACATGTATGGGGGAACATTTTGAATGGTAGGGACTAGGAATATGTTATGCTAATTTTCCTTTTTTTTTTTTTGTTTACTAGTTTCTAAATTTTCTTTATATATATAATATATATAAGCTTTAATAATTTACTTTTCAATAATAAATTATGATTAATGGAAATGACCCAAGCATGTCTCCTCCTATTAATCATTCCTCTCATTCAAGCCATTAACCTATATCTAATGATCCTACTCATATAGTTTGAGGTGCTCTAAGCTTTATGTCTCATGACTTATTCTTTATGGCCTTTAGGCAATTTAATTTTTTTTTGGTTAAAAATACTGAATTTTCAATACTCTTAAAGTTATTGAGATTCTAGCATGCAAAGTTTTTTAATAGTGTTCCTACTTACTTTTTTACGGACACCAATATAATACCCTATATCTTTTGGATGCATGCCCTTTATCTTTCACTCAATAATTAACTGTATAATTTGACATAAAACTAATAACAAAATAAAACTAAAAGATAATGGTCATGCATCTAGAAAATGTATAGAGTATTACATTGATGTCAACATAATACGAAATGAGAACACCCATCTAATAGACTTCATATGCTATAATGTCAATAACTTAAGAGTACTTAAAATTTAGCATTTTTAACGAAAAAGATTAAATGTCTATAGGACATATAGCAAAAGTCATGAAACATATGATATAAAGCATCTCAAATTATATGAGTAAGATCATTATATAAAAATTGATGACTTAAATGAGAGGATTGGTTAGTACAATGAGATGTGTTTAGGCCATTTCCATTAGTCCCGGCCTATTACTAAATAGTAAATTAGTAGACTTTAAAATAAAAATTGAGAAATAAAACAAAAAAAAAAAAATAGCATAACTTATACCTAATTGTTACCTTTCAAAATTTCCCCTGATCAATTTTTAAGGTGCCTTTCAACCAAAAAATTAACCAAAGCATTTTTTTTTTTCCTATGGAACTTTCTCCATTGATATTTGATGTAGACAAGTCAAAAAATCTTAGTCATAGATTCTAGACCTAATCCTTTCACCTTACCATTGCATAAAGGACCATATAGCTCTCTAAAAAATTTCTTATTAATTTCACTCAAGATGCTATTACAACTTTTAGTATGTAGTGGTTCAAGCTCATAAGCTTTATCCAATAATTGAGAACATTGATGCAATGAGAATTGAAATGATCTTTTTGAAAAGTAAATTGATTTACTTAAGTGATTCATCGGTGGAAAAGAATAAAGAGAATAGGTGGATAGCATTCTTTCTTTTGCATTTTTTCGAACATAGATACTATCCTTCTTTTTATGTGCTATATATTGATTGAAAGTTTATTAGGTCCTTTCCCAATTTCCTTTTCCTATAATCAAAACCTTATCATTTTAATACTTATTTAATATAAAAACAAATAGCATAGCATAATTAAATTTATAAACAAAAGCATTATTATTTCATTCATTTGTCTTGCATGGCTTTTTCTTCCAAAAGTGTACGTATTCTTTTATTTCTTAGAATTGATAGTATTTATCTCATTATAACCAACACCACCACATCAAAAAATAAAAAATAAAAAAAGAAGATAATAAGTTAGCAAACAATATTTTGATTAACTTCATATGTTTAACCACGCATTGATCCGTCTAACATCCTAAGAGATTTTCTCCATCATTTCCTTTGTTGTTTTATTTGAATCAAAATATGTTCCTTATAAAGCACTTTTATAATCTCTCCATGTCTTACTTAATGTTTTCAAGAACTAATCTTTGGTTCCAAGAGAACATATAAACCTCAATTGCTCAAAAAAAGAATTTATCAGTAAAAAATATACCATCATACTAAAAATAGATATAGTATCCTGACTACATTCAACATTTGAGTTATGAAATTTTTAATTATTTTTTCTATGATTAAAAAGTCCAACTTAGTATAAAAACAATTCCAATAATTGTCAGCATAAAAATTAAAGTAAAAGGTGTCTCATAGAAGAGCCATACAAAAATATTTATGCTAACAAATTCCAAATAGTTCAGTGAAAAACAGAGCATGAAGAAACTACATTTAAACTTGGCATAATCCAAGCTTGCATTGGAATAAAGGATTACTGCAATGCCATCGTCTCACTTAAATAATTTCAAATCTATTTTAAGTTACATGTACCTCTGCCAATTATTTTTTTCCCCATGAACACACACGAATTAGAGAAATAAAAAGAATGAGAAGACGACATACTAATGATCTTCATGCCTTTGTTGAGGTTGATCATTTAACCGTGAATTTGTTTTAGATCTCTTGGATCGACATGAAATTTCTTTAGTTTGTTGTTTACGCTGCTGCTTTGATCTAGATGTGACTTAACTCTTTTCAAAATATGCTTACTTTTGGCCATAATTCATTCCAAAGACAAAAAATTTACAAGTAAGAGATATTGTTTTATGTTGAAAAAAGAAATCTTAAATATATAATCCGGATGGTCTTTAAAAGAGATATAAATTTATCTAGACAATGTACTTAAATATATTTACATAAAGCTATTGTAGTAAATCTAGATACCATAGGGAAATTTATATGAAAATATATCAACATCATTGATTTCATCATGATAAAAAATTGAGTATAATACTCATCAATGTAAAATCCAAATGCATTGCAATCACCCAACGCTCTGAACGAAAAGAAAATGGCAAACTGACACAATTTTCCTATACAATTTCATCTTAGTCTACATCAATTTTAATCCAATTTAAATGATCATCATTATAACTTTGATCATTTAAAGTTGTTGAATGCTCAACCTCATTTAAATTGTCATTATCCTCCCCCATATCAAATGCATCTCTAGGCCTAAACCTCACTACTACTGTTATCACAATTGACATCTTGTACATAAAAGACCAACTCAACTTGCAAGGACAAACGAATGGATCATTTACTTCGTCGTTATCTAGGGGACGCACAAAGAGCATGTTAATATTTGTTGCTGCTGCTGCTGCTATAGAATGGTGTTTTTCAATCGAAGTTAGACTAATAGTTCTAATGGATATAGCGTATGTAATAAATTCTCACAGAACTGTATATATTTTAATTATTCTTCGGTTTTTTTTGCTTGAATCCATAAATTTACGACGAGTTCATAAATTTACAAAATTCACATAAAAGTTTAGTTGATTATTTTTATAACTTTACAAGAGTATTATAAATTTTTTTTGAAGTTCATAGCCAAGGGATCGAACTAGTCCCCAAATTGTGTTAAACATGTAGCCAATACTAAACCCATATAAAAGACAGATGAATAAAGAAATATGGATTTAGGGTTCTTTTTCAAACAATAGAAAATTGAAAATTTGTCATATTTTATTTTTCAATTAAAAGAATCAAAACTCAAAAGAAAAAACAAATAAAGATTGAATCATTTTAGCTGATTCAACAATATGATATCAGGGATATATTAAAAAGTTAAAAAAACTGGCCTTGTTCTCAAATAACAATTAAAATGAATCAGAACTCAAAAGAAAAAATAAATAAAGATTAAACCTTTTTAGCTAATTCGACAAAAAGATTTTAAGGATCTATTAAAAAATTAAAATGAGCATTGTTCTCGAATAACACTAAAAAAGAATCGAAACTCAGAAAGAAAAAAAAATAATGATTGAACCTTTTTAGCTGATACAACTAGAAAATTCCAAGCCCATAAAAAAAGAAACTAACTAGTAAATAAACTCAACATGTAAAAGGATGAAAACAAACAAAAAAAATTGCACTCATCGGTTAGGTATTTGGTTGGACAACCCAAATGTAACGAGAGAGAAGCAAAGAGAGGCTCTTCTTCGTCCTTTTTTTTCAATTTTTCATTTGTAGTTTTTTTTTTCTTTCTATTTTTAGTTGTATGATTGGGTTGTAAGCAAAGGCATTTTAGACGACATAAAACTCAAAAAAATATAAGAGAAAGAAAGGAAAAAAAAAAAAGAGAAGAGAAAAAGATTTATATACTGTGATTAAGTTTTGAGTAGATTAAAAACTTAGCAACAAAAGTTAGGTATAATAAGAATAATAAGTCCAAGAAAATACAATAGACAGAGAGAGTGAAGAAAAGGAAGAGAGAGTTTAGTATGCCATTAGTGCACTTATGAAAAAATAGTATGAAAATAGGTCTTGAGTAAAAGTTATTATAAGTTTAAGAGAGCGAAGTTGCATGCGGAGCATATGACTTTACTTTCGGTAATTTTTTACGTTGAAGTTGCACGCTTCCGATGCGACATTAGTGTAAAAAATTTTACAATAAAGTCACATGAGAGGCATGCGACTTCAGTGTAAAATTACTTTGAACTCGTATTCCCCCCACACGACTTCAATATAGTATTTCAATATCTAAAATCACATGGTACATACGCGAATACATGCTTGAAGTCGCATCGCATGGGGGGCATGCAACTTCAATACAATTTTGTTATGTCAAAACTCATTGTAGGCATGTGACTATCGTACAAAATCAAATGGACACAAAATTTCAAAATACAATGAATTTGCTGGTAAGTTTTCATTCAAATACGAATATCAAACTCTTGTAATTTAGATGAGCCATTATTCATTTGTTGATACCATAGATAAATATGATCAGAACGTAATAAAAATAAATTTTAATCACGATCTAGGTACATCAGTTGTTATTACAATTAGAATGTACCAAAAAAAAAAAATAAAATAAAATCTAATGTCGACCCTTTTGCCAACCTGAGAATGCACCATATTTAGATAATAGAGACGGTTGTTTCTCAGATAAACTCGTAAAAGGCTCAGCTGGTGAGTTTGAGAAGTCTTTAGATAGGATAAGGCTGATATATGGAGGTAGTTGGTGCTGCATGACCCCCTCACCCATGCTGAAACTTTGAGAGTTCATGGTATACCTTTTTCAAGGAGCCATTGGCATATTATAGACCCCTAAAGGCTAATGAGAGGGTACTGTAACTTGGGAAGCTGTTGAGTTGGATGTAATCTTGCCTAAGTCAATGGAATGTCACCTTGTAGATAGAACATCCAGATCCCTTTAACCCCTTCCTTGTCTTACTCTAGCCTTACCTTCCTTAATACGAACTCTATCACACAGCAATTAAGGTACAAGTGACTCAGGCTAGGCACTCCATCAGGTGGTGGATTTTATAGAAGGGGATGGTGCAAGACAATATTACCATAATCCTCAAAGAACTGTAGGCCTCTTACAACGATCTGGTGACCCATCCATATACCATCAATCAATTGAATTGATTAGAGGGTGTTGACCTATGCAGATGAAAAACAATTAGTAATCATACAACATGATAAATGGGGTTGGGCACAAATAATTATGTTGATTGTGTTTACTAGATGACCCATCATTGCACTTGAGTGCATGATGTATCGACGGGTGTGCTTCCTATACCATTGAAAGTATTCAGGGTCAACACCGAAAACTGGTTATAGATGAATGACCCATGAGTACTGGTCTGCCCACTATTGGATGTACCCATCATGCCCTACTCTTTAGTCGATCTTTGTACGACCTCTAAGATTATGCTGGTGCAACTGATCACTAGTCTGCATAGGTTAGAGCTTTATTTAGAAGCCCCCAAACTGCCGTATGACATAATCTAGGAAGTAGAACTCAATGATGTGGAAGCAGATGAGGGGTAACCTAGCTATCCATATCTCCCGATTAATTGTACATATAGGAGGTAAGAGCTAAAGTAAGTCATTGGAGCAAGGTTACCATTTAACTTGCAATGAATTATATATGAGTTAGAGGAGCAAAAATTAACAGATTTGACATGAAAATTTTGAAAAAGGGTAAAGAGTGTACCTGATGACTTAGTTACAAGTCGAATGCCTTGTGATATGATTGGATTATATGAGTCGATCCCTGTGTAATGTTCCTCTCTACTTGCCATTTACTGGCTAGAGGGAGACCACCTGTGATCATGAAGCCAAACCTACTGAAGGGGTGCAATATGTAGGAAATGGTCTCATGTCTAAACCTAAAGTAGAATCATCGACCTCCCTATCTCAAATATACCAAATAGTATAGCCTTGCATAGTTGTTGGTATAGCCATATAAGATAAGCTGATCCCCAATTGTACGTCCCTACCATCCAAAACTCTTCAAGCAATGGAAGGTACATTGGATGGATGTAGTTAGAAGATTTATCTATGAGTAAGAATATCCTAATCAACTGGAGGATATACATACGAGTATGACGCTTCACTGTCTCCTCGTTCGCATTACTCTGAACAATCCTAAATTTGCTAGCTAGCCATGATAGTTGCACGTGTCCACCCTTAGCATCTTCGGATGGTGGAACATCACTCAACAAGTTTCTTGCCATGTCTGCCCAAGTCATGTTGGTACAACCAATGATAGTAGCACCATCAACCCAAAGTCCTAGCTAGACCTTAATATCCTGGAGTGTCACAGTCATCTCACTGTATGTCATGTGGAAAGTATGAGTCTTCGGCCTCTACCTCTCTATTAGGGTGGTAATTAGGTGCTAGTCCATCTAGATAAATGGAAGTTGGCTGACAATCATGAATCCTACCTCCTCTAAGTACGACATTATACGTCGATCTAGTAGGATGCGCTCCTCTTCCTTCTTCATGGCCAGCTCATATCGTCTAATTATGAGAGCACTTGATACCTATGTTGAGTCAGATGGACACAAATATTAGTATATCAGCATTTGAACGACATATTGAATGAATGACATAAGTTGTAAGTTATGTTCTTGTCCCTCTCATACATCTTGAAAGCGATGGGATGCTTGCTAACCCAAAACCGAGGTATCGATGGGTTTCGGATCCATTTAATTTGCAAAAGTGCCTGACATTTGTTATTGACATCGTGAGTAATATGAAATGGCTAGATAATGTAAACAAACAATAAATTTATGTGTATGCATATGGAAATTATAATAATTCAATTTACAAGCCCTATTCAGATTCAAACATCTATGCCTATTATGTCCTTCCCTTCGATAATAAGTACATCTATTCTTATCAAGCGATTCATGTACATCTATCTCCATGTGGTAACATTTTGTCCTACGCTTACCTTTGTCTCTCTTTAGCTTGGACCATGGTTTAAGCTTTGGATAGTCCACTTCTAGCTAGTTAATCTTGTCACCCAGTGGGTAAAAATGTCTCTAGTACATGTCAAGTTGGTGTGTCCAATTGTACCAGGGATTAATACTATTTAAGGTGTTCACCCTAAACTTTACTATAGTTGCAAATGTGTAGGAGTAAGGAATTCTATATATTTGCCATTTTTAGCACGTATAACGTTGGTTATCCATGTTCGTGGTGTGAACCCTGTTACCACTCTTTATCACTCCATTTGGCTCTCTTTGGCTACTAGTTTTCATCTCAAATAGTCTATTGTGCCTACTATAACTGGTAACCTTATGCGCACTTGCCTGCCCTTGCCATTTCGCTATCAGTTGTTGTGCATATGTAATGTAAACCTTACCCCCTGCCATGGCTTTTGAAATTTCTTCATCCCTTTTCTCCCACAATGTAATACAATTATAGAATATCCTTCTTACTAAAGCTACAACTAGCAAACCATGAGAACCTCTGAGAATCACATTATAGCTCTAAAAAATGTTGGATGTCATGTATCCAAACTTGTAATTATCGTTTGCATACAATGCCTACCTATCAATGTCAAGTTTTGGAAACCAATGTAGAGCATCATCCTTCACTTTTGACATCTCTTCCATTAAAGTGAATTTTTCATTGTTGAATCTGTATGCCTACAACAGTTGCTAATTTCTTATAGGCTTAGTTTTTATGTTTGCAGTTGAAATTACTAACTATGTGCCTCATGAAGTATCTCTATACTGTAAAGGGTAGTTGCCAACCATTATTTAAATTATCGAAAGCATTCTTGATACCGATATGCCTATTTGAGATCAAGCATATAGTTTCTTCCCGTCTACTAGTTTTGAAGGAACTAAGCCTATGTCCTTTCAAATTCTATGTTAACGAGTGTAAAAGCCAACGGCATGATGCAGTTATTTCCATCCATTGTGCATGCAATGAGTAACTTATGGCTACACTTACCATACAAAAAGGTACCATCCACGCAAACGATGGGACAACGGTATCTAAATGCATATACATAAGGTCCAAATGTCCAGAATACTCACTTTATCTTAGATACACCTGGCTTTATGGAACCTTTCTACCCCTACTTCACCTTCAATCTTGAGTTTGTTATCTTGATGGTGTTTAGAAGTTTTGGAAGTCCATTCTATGATTTCTCCCAATTACAATACACCATCTGAATTGCTTTTCTCTTCCCTTCAAATGCTCGCCTTCTTGTCACTTTATATCTAAACTTGTTTAGAATGTTCTGTCCTAAGTTTGCAATAGTAATATTAGGGTTTATCTTGACATTTCCAATAAAGTGCCTGGCTATTAAATTACTATCTATTGGGGATGATCTCATCTTATTACCGAGTTAATACATGCATGTGGTCCCTCCAAAATTGTTATGACAAACATGCCATACACCTGCCTCTTACATGCTCTTAACCTCTACTTGCATCCATTGGCCCTTTCTATATAGTGAATGTGCTATAATGTTTGGTTTGATTCATGTACTTAAAAGTTGCAGTACCGCTTTATGTTATAATTCTTCATTGTATCCTACAACTCCTTTTTAATACTGAATCTCATGCCGACGTTCAACTCCTCACTGTCAGCTGTATTGTTGTATTATGCATTTAGCTCATCTTCAAAAGTGGTATATCCACCATCACCACTCATATTCAGGAATGAGATTGGATCTCTTATAGCAGTTCGATTGTATTGTGTTATAAGAGATTGAACAGGGACTGGTGTAGGCATAAATGGATTGGCCATAGACACATGGCTTGCTAAGACATCAAAAGCCATTCTATCTCCACTGTCATCATCTTCCTCATCATTGTCGTCTTCACCTTCCCCTTCACCTCCATCACCTTCCTCTTCACTTTCATCCTCATCATGTTCATCATCACTTCTCTTGAAACCCATAGCAATTCTTTCCATATAAGGATCGCAAGTCAGATCTTCTAATCAAATTTCCCCATACTTTGCATCAAGTGCTTTCTCGTTCACATTAATGTTGATAGAATCATCCTGCACTATATCTTGCACTGTGGTTTTAAGTTAATTCTCATCTTCCATGTGAAAATCAGTTCCAAAAGAGTGCACTTATTGTGATGCAATGCTCATGGGGTTATTACTGGGGCCCATACTAATCTGCCCACTCGTTCGAGCATAAATGTGCTGTATACCTCGTTCACTGAAAGTTTCAACCATCTTAATGAAGATTTCTACATCTTCTTTGTCCTTGATGGGTATCAACTCATAGTGCACACCCCCTTCGTAATATGTTGGATGCTTGTGAACAATTTCTACCTTAGAGTGCCAATCCCAATGCTATTGCAAATTCTATGTAAAAAATGAGCATAGTTTAACCCTTTATTTATTTTTAGCTTCTTTACTAGCTTCTTATCATATTCCACTCTCATGCTATCTCTCATAATATTTCCATGTGTGTAGACGATGATTTTTATGTAATCCACCATTTTGCCCCTTTATTACACAGGAGACCACTAAGTTAGCAAAAACTCCATACGATAGTCACATTCCACTTTTTAAAATTGTCACTTTTGAGCAACATGTTATCATTATAGGATACCTATCTTCAAAAGAACCTTTATCAATTACTTTACTAGCATTAATTAAGCAATATTTCTACAACTATTGTCAACAACTAACTACAGATGACTTAGACAACACTAATGCAATTTATACAAAGTGTAAATTTTCTCATGAAACATAAATAACTAAATGTTCTAAAATTTCTTAAGAAAAAATAATTACACAATAACATAAAAAAAAAAATTACTTCAAAGGTTGGGTTAAATGACACTAACCAATTCTTGCAAAAATGTAAGTATTTGGGCACCAATACATGAGTGAGATAGGGAATTTCGTACTTGAAAGAATATTAGAGAGAGATTTTGTGAGTGAGAAATGAGGTAGAGGTTTGAGTTTTAAGGTATTTTTAGTTATACTAAAGTCATATGCTCCTTATGTGACTTTAATGCAAATTTCGATCAAAAGTAAAGTCGCGTGCAAACCTTATACCTGTAATATCTTTTACATGGAACCAATTTTTATACTATTTTTTCATAAGTTCCCTAATAGCATACTAACTCAAGGGAGAGACATATATAAGGTTTGAGGTTAGAGAGAGACAAGGGAAAGACGAATACTTGTAGAGGAAGTTAAAATGAAATATTGGGTTTTAGGGAAAAGATATTATTTTACCTACAAAATTTTGAGGTAAGAATAAATGAGATATTGAAACTTATATATCTAGAGGAGTTTTCTTAGTGGCAAAAATAAAAACCACCTCTATTTATGGCCACAAAAGAACTATGTTATTTTAGTAGTAGTGAAAAAAAAGAAAAAAAAAAGGCTACCTCAATCATTCCATTAAGAAAGCCCCATATTGTTGTAACTTTTACTACAATACATGTTAATCCTAATAAAGCATATATAAAGATTGACCATATTACAAAATATTTATTTATTTTTAACAAAATTAAGCAACTTCAAGTTAGTACTATTGATAACATATTCATAATTAGCCTTCAAATACATTATCTCCTTTGTGTTCCTAAATCTAAATCTAGAAGGAGTACACCTACTCTCAAACAGTTCTACTCTCTACCCTTTCTCTTGATTGCAAACCCAAAATTTCATCCATTGCAAAAGAGATTCTATGTAAGTTTCAATTTTGTGTAATATAAAAAAAGTAATATATAGAATATTACAAGTTCTTTATATACCAAACTTATGAAACCTATAACAAAATCTATGAATAAATAAAAAAGGTAATTTTCTTACCTTTATTATCTTAAGTTTACGTAGTTTTACTCCTTAAAAAATGGGAAAGAATGAAAAATATAAAGTTGGATACAATAATTAGGAAGAATAAGGGAAATAATAGAAAATGTAAAGTGAGAGTGTGAGCATTAGATTTAGCAATTTATCATTAGTAACTTATTGACTTAGATTCTTTTTTTTTTTTTTTAATTTTCTTTTATTAGAACATTTGCTAGTTGATAAATATGATATTATCATTTATTAGTAACTTTTATAAGGTAGATATGGTATACCCTAAAACATTTACCCTTTATACTTTGGAGTATAGATTCTATGGTGGTATAAGGTAGAAAGACCTCGCTTGTACCCTAGCCTATGGGAGTAGGTTTTGGAAAATCTACACTTAGAACATACTTAATCAAGTAGGGTATGGGTGGTACTGGTACAATAGGATTGCCTACTTATCCTTTTAAAAAACGTGTCATTTCTTATAATTATAGAAATACCATTGATAGTCATTTAAAATTACTATATATAACATATATTTGTGTAATTAAATAACTATATTAGCATTACATTTATAATTATTTATGAATGTACATTACTCATGTGTAAATTATCATTTTTAACAAAAAAATTTTATTTTTGTTATTAGAAATATATTTTTAAGAAAATTTGCATATAGCTTAAGGCTTTATCTAATTATTATTAGGTTTTCTTTTTAAAGGCCATGTTATAAAGAAGGTAATTAGAGAGGTACTTGTAATGCCACTTTTGCATCTTAAGCAACTTATTTTTCTAAATAACTCTTTACATTATAAATAAGTACTTCTCTAAAATTACTTATTATTTTTTAAAATCTTTTGCAAGTCCTATATTATCATTACTTTTCAAATAATACATAAAATATTATTTAGACATTTTCAAGTATGGAAAAATTATTTCACCAATATTATATATCATAATATTAGTTTATTTTTTATTATGGAAAAAATTAGATAAAAGGAACATCAATAATTAAAAAAAAAAACCCTTTGATAAATTGCCATAGTTTATAATTGTATGCAGTAGCTTTGGTCCATATTATCACCAATGACTACTTTATTTAAAAAGAAAAAAGCATAAATTTCAAGGGTCCAAATGGCCCCACCTGTCAGGAAGTGGGCAAAAATATTAAGATGCTTCTAAAGGTACTTTTTATGCCATCAAGAACTCTGAGCACTTAGTGAATATAAGAGGAAATGTAGTACTTAGGATGGGAATTGTACAAAGTATCCCTTATAAATATGCCCTTGTATACATAGAGTGTTTTCTGCTAATTGTCTCTATTGGCAATGCGGAAATGATACTTGTTGATAGTAGAATTTTGCCTTAACATGTTGCTCGATACCTTGGTTGCCAAACTACCAACCAAGTCTATTTTCAATAAAGGCCCTCAATGACTCAACTCATCTAATGGGCCTTATGGATTAGTCTGCTTATATATTTGGTTTAAATTTGAAAATTAATGCAGATAGTTGTGGCCTTGCACGATCTCATTAAATAATTGCCCATTACTCTTGCTCTTTAAGTACATGCTTAATTAAGGAGTTGCCAAGTGTATTTTTCTACTCTAACACTTGCCTACTTATTTACTTATTTTTCTACTATAACACTCACTTAGACATTGAAGTGGCTAGTCGAACTAGTCCCAGCACCATCTTAGTTGTTTGTATTTTTGCAAGACCAAAGTTCCATACCAAAATCAACTGAAAACATTTGGCACAGTTTTTTTCTAAAACACTCCACTTACATGGAAAAAACAAGGATGACCAAAAGTACAAGTGTTAGTTCTTCTCCCTAACACCTCTAAGGGTAGAGTAAGTATATTGACGAGTAACATTTGGCTAGATTGGAGTAGCTTTGTACTAATTTAGCTAAAGAGAATCAGGAACTTAATAAGAAGAATGATGAGATCCTTAGCCTTCTCTATAAGGATGGTTAGTTAGACCAGAACCAAGGGCATGGCAAGAACAATCTTGAGAATTCTGACGATTCAATATATTCTCTTGAATTGTGTAGGAAGCAGGTCGGGGTCATACTTGGACCTTCGGTCCTTACTCGTAGAAAGGGTAATAAAGGAAAACAACTACAACAAGTGCACTATGTAAGAGCATTGCATGTTAGCACCTCTGCTTCAACTGGTAAACAATTTCAGATAAAAAGGAGTCATTTTATTCTTGAAATATTGGAAGAAGTAATAGCGTGACATATCAAATTGCAATAATTTGAGACGTATGATGGAACAAAGGACTTAGAAGACCATCTTGAGTATTACCACACCTTAGCTAAGCTACATGACTTGAGTGATGCCATGGCTTATTAGGCATTCTCTTTGATCTTAAGGAATGCGACAAGTACATGGTTAAAACATTTGGAGCTAAACACAATTTCATGTTTCGAGAATCTAGCAGAAGTGTTCTTGTAGCACTTCCTTCAAGTAAGCTTCTTATTAAGGACTTATCTATCCTTAACACTATAAAGCAAAGGTTAGACGAGTCCATCAGAGATTATTTGGCTCGGTTTATAGCTGAGATGGTCCAAATCCCAGAATTAGATATTAGCATTAGTCTCAACATTGTGATTGACGAAGTCAAACCAAATGGAAACTTCTTTAATTCTCTAGCTAAAAACAAGCTGAAGACTTCTATTGAGTTCAAAGATAAGGCTACGTCTTATATTAAACAAGAGGATAACATCATAGCTTGGCATGAGGCTGATCAGAATAAAGGAGATTGAAAAAATGACAAGAAAAAGAATGCGAAAGATCGACTTAGCGCATATGATAATCAATTTTCAGAAGGAAGCAGTGGCGAGAGTAAGAGGCTATGCATCCTAACTTATTCTATTCATACCTCACTCAATCATCTGATTGCGGATATATTGGTGGAAGTACACAACTAGAGGGGGGCATTGCAATAGCTAGAAAGAATGAGAGGAAATTCATCATGCATGAATTGTAATAAATATTACGATTTTCATTGTGACAGAGGTCACAGCACTGTCAAGTGTACTCAAGTCAAGGATGCAATCTAGTGAGGGTACTTAAGTAAGTTCCTTGCTATGATGTAGAGAATATTGAATGGCCAACTTAAAGATGACGTGACGAGTAAGAAAATACTCTACAACCTTATCAGGCTAGAAAAGATGTGAAAGATGAAGGGAAAAAAGGTCAAGGTTAATAATTCTATTTCATTCATAGAGATGGACTTCGAAGGCGTAAAAAGGCCTTACGATGATGCATTGGTAATTAGTGCGAGAATTACCAACTTTGAAGTTAAGAAAATCTTGGTTGACATTAGGAGTTTAGTAGACATTATTTTTCAATACACCTTTGACTAAATGAAGCCAAAGATCAAGGCTTTGTTGAGATCTTATAATTATGATCTATATGCTTTTAATAATGAACTTATACGGCATTGAAAGTGTTGGAGAAGTAAAGGAAGTCCCATTAAGGAGTGATCTTGGAAAAACAATGAAGATAGGGAGACCATTGCCAGTAAATATCCATCAAAGTTTAATTAATTTTCTTCAAGATAATGCCGATGTCTTCGTTTGGTCTTCCTTGGATATGCTAGGCATCCCTAAAGAAGTGATAACACATAAGCTCCAAATTGATCTGAGTGTGAAGATAGTTCAACTAAAGAAGAGACATTTTGCCCATGAATAGTAAGCAGCTATCAAAGAGGAATTTCAAAAGTTACTAAAGGCAGGACTCATAAGGGAAGAGCCATTTTCGACTTGGCTAGCTAATTATGTGCTAGTCAAGAAGTTGAATGGCAAGTGGCATATGTGCATAGACTTTATAGATCTGAAGAAAGCCTATCTTAAAGATTGTTTTCCCTTACCGAGAATAGATTTGATGGTTGACTGAATTGTCAGGTATGCCTTACCCTTTTTTATGGATACATTTTTTGGCTACAATCATATTAAGATAGAGAAGGATGATGAAGTTCATATGTCTTTTTATCACAAATTTTAGGATGTATTGTTTTACAGTGATGCTCTTCAAGCTTAAAAATGCCGGCATAACTTATCGGAGGTTTGTGACTAAAATGTTTAAGCCTCAAATCTACCAAAACATTGAAGTTTATGTTGACAATATGATAGTGAAGAGTAAAACAAAAGGTTGACACCTTGTTTATCTTGACGAGATATTCGTCACCTTAAGGAGATACAACATGAAGCTTAACATGTAAAAGTATGTTTTTGGTGTCACCTTAGGCAAATTTTTAGGGTAGCATTGGGGAAAATCTTAGGATGATTGATGCCATTCAAAACATGAAGTCCTTTAGCACAGTTAAGGAAATTTAAGAATTGATTGGGCAAATTGCCACTCTAAACAGATTTGTGTCGAGAAGCATAAATAGGCGAGTGGAATTTTTCAAACTATTGAAGAACCCAATGGAATTTTAGTAGACTAACTAGTGCAAAGCAACATTTAACAAGTTGAAAGAATTTCTAGCATCACCAGTGGTACTCTCGACACTTATCCTTAAAGAAGACTTATTTTTATATCTGTCAGTTAGTAGTTGAGCTATTTCATCTATCCTAGTTTGATTAGAAGGTAAGGAGCATTAGCTAATTTATTACGTGAGCCATGTCTTGTAGGGCCTAAAATAGCAATATAAAAAGATTGATAAGTTTATTTTGGCAGTAGTTCTCTTAGCAAGGAAATTAAACCGATACTTCAAGGCACATCAAATAATTGTTCTTACTAATCAGCCTCTATGATAAGCCTTGCAACAACTGGACTCCTCGAGTAGGATGATGAAGGATGCTTTAGAGTTAAGTGCCTATGGCATGTAATACAAACCTATAATAGCATTAAAAGCTCAAGTGTTAGCAGATTTTATTGTAGTGTTCACTAGAGAAGAAGACAACATTGAGATGGTTAAGAAACCTACATAGAATTTATATGTTGATGGCTCCTTTACTAAGGAAGGATATGGTGTGGGCCTTATTTTGCAAGGGCTACATAATGCGAAAATTTAGTGTGTATTAAAGTTTAGATTTTTGGCCAATAGTAATGAAGCTAGATATGAAGCCTTAATTGTTGGTCTTAAGCTTGCAAAGGAAGTTAGAGCTGAGAAAGTTGAAGTTTTCTCTCATTCACAATTGATAGTGAATCAAGTCAAAGGGAGCTATGCAATGAAGGAAGATGTGATGAGAAAGTACTTATTGCTAGTACGAATGCTCATAAAGGAATTCTAATCTTTTATAATTGAGAAGATACGTAGGGTCAGAAACATTTCTACTGACAATCTCTTAATTAAGTATCTTGCTAATAAAAGTCTAGAAATTGTTGAGCAGAGTAATGAATTGACTCCTTGCCTAAGGGAGAGGTCTTGGATGGACCTAATTATTGACTACCTAAAGGATGGTGTTCTACCCGAATATAAGAAAGAAGCTCGAAGGTTGATATATTTGGCTGCAAATTATATGCTAATCAATGACCAGTTATACCAATGTAGCCTCTCACAACGCTACCTTCAATGCCTTCCACAAAAAGATGCTCAACGAGTCCTGTCTAAGTTGCATGGAGGTGTTTTTATAGCAACCATGTGAAAGGTTACAACTTGTATCTCCATGCATTAAGACTCAGCTATTATTGGTTGACTATGAAAGAGGACACAAAATCTACTATTTAACAATATCCATAATGTCAAAAGCATGAGGTATTAAGCCATGTGCTTTCCATTGAATTACATAACTTCACTAGCCCCTAGCCTTTTGCTTAGTAGGGCTGGGATATAGTCAAACCGTTTCCAAAGTCTACAGCTCAACGGTAGTTTGTCATAGTTGTAGTGGATTGTTTTACTGAATGGGTTGAGGCTGAAGTAGTGGCAAAGATTATCGAGCAAAAGGTTAAGTCTTTTTTTTTCAATTTTATCATATCAAGGTTTGGGGTTCCCTTCATGACAGTAATTGATAATGGGCTACAGTTTGACAACGATAAATTCCAGGCTTTTTGTGAAAAGCATAACATTGGTTTGAATTACACTTCAGTGGCTCATCCTCAAACCAATGGACAAGTAGAAGCTATTAACAAGACCATCCCATATAGTTTGAAAATAAGAATTAATCAGGTTAAGGGTAAATGGGCCGATGAATTGCCTTATGTTTTATGGGGTATAGGACCACCTACAGGACTTTGACAAGAGACACAACTTTCAGGTTTACATTTAGATCAGGAGTAGTTTTACTAATTGAATTGGGGTTACCTAATCTATGGACGTAAAAGTTTGATATTATGGCAAATTAGGTCAGCCTTATGGCCAATTTGGATACAATTGAGAAAATTAGAGATATCGTAAGAGCAAGAGTTGCTACCTATCAACACGGGGTGGCAAGGTACTACAATTAAAAGGTGAAACACAAGGAATTTTGGCTTGGAGACTTGGTTTGTAGGAAGTTGGAGGCAATTAGCACATAAAACAGTCAAGAGAAGCTCAACACAAATTGGGAGGATTCAATAAGGGTTCGAGAAGTCGTAGGTTACAGGGCTTATCGATTAGAAAGGTTGGAGGGAATGATCATACCTTACGCATGGAATATTGAGAATATGAAGCACTATTTTGAATAGTTCTCTATCATTACCAATATTCTATGTTTGCTTTTGCTTTTCCTTTTTTGAACAATGTAAGGCAATAGCCTACGCCATGTTTAAATATATTATGTTTGTTTCAAGTTTATGAGTATCTTTCATTACCATCACTTTTATTCTTGATCTATACATAACTGATGGATTAATGAAGTTCTAGCTATGTGGTGAACAAACTAATACCTAATTAAGCTTTGACCATCATTGTTTAATGAGCTTAATACTAATTGACCAATAATACTAAATTTACTTTGAAAAGGGTTCCAACTAATTAAGGCTAATGAACTCTAAGTGGCCTTCAATAAGCAAGCTTTATGGTTAAGTAAATAAAACTTAACACCCAAAAGTTCAAGCCCTATGCAGCTAACAATGATATATCTATGAAAAGACATTAAATACAAACTACGTGTGAAATAAAACATGAAAAGAATTAAAAAGCATTAAATGTAAAATAATGGTTAATTACAATCGAAAGGTCGACATCCTGACCATGAATAATGTCTATAAAAATACTATAGAAACAAAGTATAAGTTAATTGGCTCCTTGAGAGTCAAAGGCATTCTTCCTTTTGGATTGAGCAGAGTTACTATCTTGGTTGGTAAAGCCCGGGACCTTAGGTTTACTTCTTTATCTGCACTGGGGGTCTTGTTTAAGGAGTTGGAGGTCTCTTTGTGAGCATAGGAGGTCTCCTTGGATGATAGTTCCTTAACATCTGCAAGAACTTCAATGTTAGCTTAATCATTGTCACCTTGCTTTTAAACCATAGCCTCTACTTCTTTACCGACTTCTTCATTGCCATTACTAGTATCATCGTCGTCAACATCGATAAAGTTAAGGCATGACAGTTCATAGTCAGGATGAACCTTTAAAATTTCTACCCTTGCCAATTGGACCCCCTACAAGAACTTTTTTCGATGTAATATCTCATATTACCAACTAAGGGTCACAATCAATAGTGTTTCCTCAATAGAAGGCTTCTTTTTTGTTGCCTCTTCTAGTTTAGCAATATGAGCTTTAAGTTTTGAGTCATTTGTCTCAAAGTTCTTTATTTAGACTCTTAATTTGTCTTCCTCCTCACTTATCGATGTAAATGTCCTTCCTAACCCCTAACATTCTTCTCTTTCTTACAAAGCTCTTGCTTTAGGTCCTTGGTCTCCCTATAAAGTTCATCATTTTTAGACTTAAGGCTTAAGACTTCATTGGCCACCAATAAGTGTGCTAGCTTCTAAGCCGAATGCTCCTCCTTTAGCTTCCGAGCCTCTATCTTAGCCTTAATCCTCGCGTTCTCGACCATGATTGTTTGTTATCTTTTACAACAAAATTAACAAGTTGAATAAGTTGATTGGTTTTCAACCACATAGTGTAAAATTAAACATACCTTTTTCATCTCCTCTTTAACCTCATCTAAGGCTGTCAAAATATGGCTACTAATCTATATGTAGATGAGGAGTTAGGTTACTAATGGGACATAAACTGTAAATGAAAAGTATAACATAGTTATAAACTTACATCATATAATTTGGAGGAAATATGGCATTTATTGTAGCCGCTAACCATCTCTACATCTTTCTTTGCTATCTCCTTGCCCTTCAAGAGAATGAGCCCCTCCATCAAAGCTAAGGACTTTGTCCTATCGCCTAATTGAATAAGTGTCTAAGATGTTGCGGCTCCAACACGGTAAGAAATATTCACCCACCTTACGGTTAGGAACAAACTTGGTAGACCTAATGTTGAGAGCTTTATTTCTTAAAACCTCCTTTGTCTTCTCGTCCATGCCCTTACTTCACTCAGATGGAGGTTGGTTGGTAAGCTCTTTCCCACTTCTTTTTTTAGGACTCGGCTCATTATTTGTTTGGTTTGCCAAGCCGTCTGCAACTTCTTGAGGAATAACCTCGGTGTTGTCATCAGTAGCAGCATAATGACTAGCTTCTCCTAGCACCTCCTGTCGGGGGATATCTCTAATTATAAGAAGTACCTTAAGCTACATAATCCTGACAGCCTTTATTTGCTCAATTCTTTGACCCTTGTTGGTATGAGGGGTTTCCTTTTTCTTCTTTAAAGTGGTAGCTTCTTTTACAGTCTTCTCCTAAGCCGTTTTCTTTAGTGCTAGTGGCTAACTAATGAGAACTTTCGTAGTTGCACGCTTATCAAGCTCTTGTTTCTTAACTTTAGCTTGAGTCAACAATTTCTTATGATCCATATCTCTTACACCTATGTCTACACAAGAGAGAGAGAGAGATATAAAATAAGAGAGAGGAATAATCAAAGACTTACAAGTCTATGCAGAGCAAAACTCAAAGGTAATGACTTTCCCCCCATGAGTCATGAGAACGGCTTTCCTCCTATAACTTTGCTTGACACAGTAGGTAGATCACAACTTACCTTCATCATAAAAAAATATGGGCTCTCCCTTCTTATATCATGATATAATCCTTTTAGGATCCTAGAAGAACATCTTATTTCCTTGCTTCGCTTGGATTTTCTTGGCAGTGGTGGCATCATTCGGTAGCAACTTAATGTCCTTAGTTTGGATGGGCTCGATCCATTTATTCCAAAAGTCCAACTCCTCATCCAACCTAATTGAAACATGCTTATCATGCCATTTGGGAATTTTGGACTTTAACTTTGCCATAAACTTATGTTCTTGCCAAGCCGCTACATAAAACCAACCATCCAGCTACCTCCTTATTAAGAAAAAAAATCTAAACAATTGTAGAGTGGCCCTAACCTCAACCTCCTCGCATATGATTTCAAATACAATGAGGAGCCTGTAAGTGTTGGGAGAGAATATGCTTGAAGCAACACAAAAGTAGTTGAAGAACCATTTTTGAAAGGTAGAAAATGAAAGGCATAATCCAAAATCAAGATATTTTAAATATAAGTGAAACTCACGGTCTATCGGAAAATAAACTCTTTCATCCTCCCTTGGCTACACAGATGCCATACATTACAGAGATCTTTCTAGTGCTTATTATATTTCAAAACAAGTGTTCTAGTAGCACCACTTACTACCCCATCTAGAGAATTAATGCTATGAACTAAGTTGTTGTATAAATACTTGACAACCGACCTGTTTTCCCTATCATCTAGATAATTATCCATAAGAAGAGTATTGATACGAGCGAGTTTCTCCCATCTCTCCATTGTGCTATTCGCCGAACTACTAGAAGAGGAGGTCAAACTAGTCCTTCTTTGGGGCGGAGAAGTAGCTTTAGAAAGTGTCGCTTTAGAATTTGAAGAGATAAGACAATGGATGACACTTTGAATTAGAAGAGTAGAGGTTGAAACAATGAAAAGCATGCATAAGAAAGTTGCTCAAAATTTGGACAAAAGTTCGTGAAAGAAAATTTTGAAAGGGGAATGTAAAGAGAGAAGAGCAGAAAATGATAATTAAAATAAAAAAAGCTTTTTGTACATGTGTGATAAATAATTTACCCTCTTGAAATTCTAATATACGACTGATGGGGGTTCGGGCATTGATTAGACAGTCAAATGTAGATGATTAATGCATGTTAATGGTTAGACATCTAAGGGATGTCGTACCATTAGTAGTTAATAGACTTTGCGATGCAATAATGGCTAGCATGACAATTGTCTTACGTGCTTTTGCAGGAAGTGAATGAGTGGGAAAATTAAAAGGTTGTGTCTTTTTTTTTAGAACTCAATATGACGTGACGCCAATAACAATATCCACATGTCAACTTAGAATATATCTTACAACTATTTAGAGAACACATGTTCGAGCTTTTGTTGTCTAACTAATCAGATTGAATATCGATTCTTATTATCAACTCCCATAGTTGAATTCTCGATCATAGGAGTTGGGAGGCAAATGTTGATAGTAAAATTTAACCCTAACATGTTGCTTGGCATCTCAGCTGCCAAATTATAGACTAAGACTATTTTCAATAAAAGCCCTTGATGACTTGGCTCATCTAATGAGCCTTAGGGCTCAGCCTGCTTATATATTAGGTTTGAATTTGAAAGGTAGTACAAACAACTGTGGCCTTGCATGATATCATTATATAATTGCCTACTAGTTTTATTCTTTAGACATGTGCTTAATTAAGGAGCTATGATGTAGTCTACGACTAATGATTACCTATTTTTATAGATATTTAATATTCGCCTATAAATAAGGGAAAGAAAGTATTATAAGAAGTCTTTTATGCTCTTTAACACTCTACCTACTTATTCACTTATTTTTCTACTCAAATACCTACTTACATAGACTTTGGAGTGGCTCTTAGCCTTTCATTTGTACTTTTACAGCACTAAAATTCCATACCAAAATCAATCGACAACAGTATTGAATGATCGAGAATGACTATTGTCTTGACATGTTTGGGAGGATTGGCTCTTATAAACCCTAACTGCCATTTGAAACGGCAATCCCAATATGCTGCAATTCCCATTACGAGAATTATTAGGGTCCTTCAGCCGGATAAATCCAGGTTGGACGTTAAAAACGGAAGTACCTAATCTAATTTCTTAATGACAGAACTATTTCTTCCTTTGCATAAATAACGCTTGAGTAAACCTTAAAAAGAAAATCGCAAACCCCAAATCGAAGACTACCAAGAATAGAGTAGATGGAGAATTGCATTCCAGGTGATTACCTCTTATGTTTTCTTACTAGTTGTTTGTATGCTTTACAGCCATCTTATCTTGTGTATCCGTGTATTTCCATAGGTGAGGTCATGGCTTCGATGTCAGCAGACCCTACAACATTCCATGATTTTGATTGTGAAGATGAAGAAATCATCACTTTAGATTCCCGAAGGCAGGAAAAAGAATTTTTCTTGGTTGGAAAAAATATTTGCGCCTAAAAAACCGAATAGAAACGCGGTACTTAATATCATAAGGAAAGCTTGGGCACACTATGGTGTCTTTGAATTCTCCTTGCTGAACAATGACCTTAATCTGTGTTCAAACAAGGACAAAATGGGCATGGCTAAAGTTTTGGCTTTGGAGCTCAGGTTTGTTATGGGAAATCCTTTATTCCTGGAGGAATGGAACAGGACTCAGAAAGTTGAAGAATTAACTTTTTTCCGAAATCAAATTTTGGGTTCAGGTATCAGGATTACCCCTAGGGATCATGACTAATAAGAATGTAGTGACAATTGTATCATCTACTGGGGATGTTGCGGAAGTTGAAGATTGCACATTGCTGAAGCGTGAGTTCCTCCGTGTACGCGTGTGGTTGGATGTTTCTAAGCCTTTGAAGACTGGTAGATGGATCAAGGACTTCAACAGCAAAGTTTTCAGGATAAGCTTTAGCTATGAAAGATTATCGGACTTTTGTCACACGTGCGGCCTGCTTAGTCACATTCAGACATCTTGTCATTCTGCAGATTCCTATCATGGCAAATCGAATAATCTTGGTCCTTCGCTCCGGGCTGGCACAGGTAGAAGATTAGATGAGAAAAGTGGCCAACTCGGTGAGTTCACTCACCCAGCAGACGAAAATTTGAGCCTCAGGAAACCATCCCATGCTAACTCATCCATACTTGCTGAAAATACGACTCCAGAGATTACAGATAACTGCAGGATAACTACTCTAAAGTCTCCTAATTTTCAGGGAGGGCAGTTGCCCAAGAAGAGGAACGATGAGACATTTCCTTCACTTGCAAAACCTTTAGGAATGGATAGGTAGTTATTCATGACTTGGGTGATCTGTCAAGAACATATGCAACATCAGATTCCAGCCTGGTGTTTTCATCCAATGCGGCACCGTTTCTGCGTCCACATCAACCAAAAATCACAATCATTGATGAAGGAGAAACCACTGCACCACACCACCCTCCGACCTCCAGTACGTTCAACGTGTACAGCATGTCTGCAACTTCAAAACACTTCGCATACTCCCTTCAGACATCTATTCAACATCAGTTTCACCTCTTTCCACTTCATCCCAGATCATATGATCCAAGATAACCATAGTGGTAGCCTGCGAAATTTTTTTCCACTTCAAGCCTAAGAAAAGAATGTAAGAAAACATTTGTTTGCCATCAAAAGTATATATGATAAATGCTAATCCATCATTATTGATTTCAATACTTATTGATCTTTACATTTTTATTAAGTAAAAACCCTTAAATCTCCTATTTTCTATTGTTCCCACCATCGCAAAATACCGAAATAGTGCATTACATAACACGCATACACAAACAGAACCTCCTTTCAAAATCTCTTCCCATTCTTCAGTGCCTTGGATCAGAAAATCTACCATTATTGTTTTAACATCCACGAATCTATACTCTTCCATTAAGTAAAAACTCTCCAAGGTACTATTTTTCTATCATTCTCACCATCACTGTACCGATACATGGCATTACATATCCACCACCACAAGTCTACTTCTACAGATTTAGTCAATTTGAAGAGATCATGGTAATTGGTAAATTGTTTTGTCAATAAGTTTTACAATAAATGATTTTACTATTTTGTGTTTCTTATTTTTTCTTTTCTTTTTATTATCATCCCGTACACTTCACATACTCTTTCTTTTTATTATTTTTTATAATATGTTATCCCTTTTATGGGATTTATTATACTAGTGTGGTAGGTTTTGCTCATTTAGGAGCAACCATAGTATCCCCTATATAGGAACAAATCGAATGTTAAAGAGATATGCCCCTTTATATCATTGGGTTTGTCATACTATAGAACTTAAAATGCAATAGTTAAAGATATAATTGAATCAAGTTGAATAGTTAAGATAGTGAGCTCAAACTTAACTAGAAATTTGAAGCTCAAATTGCTAAATTTTAGGCTCGAGCTTAGCTCAAAAATACATTTGGGTAGCTCAAGTTTAACCAATTAGTTCAATTATGCTCAAATTGCTCGATTAGGCAAAAGTTTTCATAGATTCATTTTTCCCTAACCAAATTCTAAGTTAAATTCCTCTTAAGCTAGACCTAATTGTAAGCTCAAAAGAGGTAGCTAAATTTTGGTTTATTAAATATGGAATAAAAAAACCAATAAAAAGGGCTTTTATTGCATTTTGCTTAAATATTGAAAGTTAATAATGTAAGCAATGTATAGATGACTAAGAAAACTACAAAATAATTACACGATATTCGAAAATTCAAAACACTTCAATACTAAAGAAAAAATATGAAATTATAGTCTATTATAAATTAAAACATCCAAAACACAACACCATAAAGTGTAATAGTAAACATAACCAAAATTCTTCTTAGATTACTCTTCCTCATATCTTTGCATTGGAATAAACAATATAGCTACATGCTCCTAATTACATAATAATACGTAATATAACTAAGTTAGAAAATGTATTTGGCCTTATAACAAAAATAGAAAATATGTTGTTTTTTGAAAGTTTATAGCAAGTTATATTTTTTATTATGGCAAGATCTTTGTTTGCAACATGTATTAGAATTCACTTTAAAGTTCTAAATTGGCTTTTTGCAGTATAGAGCATAATTACTATGTGAAATCAGTAAGGACTGACTAATATTCTATAAGGAATCAAAGAAGTGTATTTTTAAGTTTTGTGCGGCATCAAAAGGGAGCCTAATTACTAAAAAGTTTTCGAGGCATAGCTGATTTTGGATTAGATGTAAAGGTGAAAGGGTTCAATGTAGTGAAAAGTAGTTGAATCCACTATATATCTTTGTGTTATCTCCTACTTTTAAATCTCTTATTGTATTAAAAACTATTTAATGTTATTTTAATTTAAAATAAATTTATATTAACTTAAATAATACATCTGGTGATAGTGTCTATCATTAGGTTGTTCTCGTGTGTATTCTTAGTGGTCTAGCAGTCGTGAATAGTGGTGAACCTACAAAAAGCCTCCTATGGCATAGGTAATAAGAGCCCTCCGATGCTTAAGTTAGCAAGTAAAGAATTAAAGAATCGAATAAGAATTAGGAGTGTTTATCAATAGATGCTGAGAGAGAGATTTAGAATCTCTTCACTTAGGCTCCTTATCCTATTTATACGGAGTGAAGTTAACCTGTTTGGCCATGTAGCCCTTAAGGATTAATTCACAATAATCTAAGGTAGGGGTGTAGTTAGTAGGGGAAAGGATAGTTCCTTTCTACTAATTAATGGACCTCAAGGAAAGAGCCTATCACATTAGAGTAGGTAGCCACCACAGTCTAAGGGGCTAGGCCCTTAAATTGTATAATAGGTTATCAAATAGCATTTAATTAGGAGAGAGAAGAACGGAGAGCTAAGTCCCTTCCTATAAGATGCTCTTTAAATCAAACTCCGGATAATGGGCATTGTCCGATCTAGTAGTCAAGGGAAGGTTGCCAGGTCTTAGAACTAGTTGCAATAGGCACCTTAGGTGCTTGGAGTTTAGGGTTGAAGAGTCTAATGGCTTGTGGGTCTCATGAAGAACCTTTGGCTCCTTTCCCAATTTAAAGCTAGGGCCACACTTAGAGTTTGGGATGTCTCCTTAAGTGTTCAAAGTCCAAGGTCAAAGAGTCTAATGGCTTGTAGGCCTATGAAGAACCTCCAGCTCCTTTCCCAATTCGACATTAGGACTAAGCTTAAAGATCGGGACTTGCTCAAGGATCGCCTAAGCCCCCGTAGGGGCATTTGTTGTAGTGGAGTTATGCTCATGTCTGGACTTAAGTTGGCTCATGCGCTTAGTAGGAGCATGAGGCTTTGGGGATTAGAGAGTTACTTAGGGACATCAAGCAGATTTGGTTACTTAGGCTTGGACCTCTAGAGCGTTGGCAGAAAAAGGATTATCTACACTTGCCCTCCTACTTTCCTTAGTGTTGAGGCAACAAGGAGAGTATTACTAATTAAGGTTCTAGAGGTCAACTTGGGCAATCATGAGAGAGAAAGGAGTTTCAAGCATTTGCATGACATGATCGTTGACAAAGATGGTGTAACACTTGGTCTTTTCTAAGGTGTTGTCTTTTCCCAGATACAATAGTGATGCCTGAGGCAGAGTGTAGCATAGGAAGCAATTAACATGCCTTGGGAACGCCATAATTATAGAGTGATTACTACATTAATGGTGATTCTCATGCTATGCTATTGTAACTATTAGATGGGGTAATGAAGACACGTGGGCGACCTGATTTTTTCTTTGCTACCTATATAAGAGCACCTATTTCGACATTCTCCAAATCTTCTTGAAGCTCATTGAGTTGCTGTTTCTTTTTATACTGATGGTTATGTGGGATGTTTAAGTCGAAGAGGATCAAGCTTTGGGGATGAGTGTGCAAGCTTAGCCCATGCCTTCACCATAGGCAAAGAAGATCTTCGGGTACTGATCAAAAGGTGTAAGAGGTTGCCCTGTGATGGGGGATGGCTCTTAAGCATCGATCGAAGGGTATACGTCGGTTATTCGATTGGGTCCTTTAGCAAGCCAAGGAAGTTTAAGTGATCGAGGACCTTCGAGAGTACATCCTCTAATCATAGTAGCACCATCACTGTGAGGATTGCTTATGTGTATGGGGTTATGTTTGTGTGTTGCCACTAAAGTACTTGTGCATATGAGTCATTTGTGATGTTTTCGGTAGCAGTGAGGGACTTCCTTATAGTTTGGAGGTGCCTAGCTGAAGGCAACATGAGAGGTCTTGAAGGCTTCTTCAAGCCACTAGAATGTAACTATTGTAAGGGGGACTAATGTATACGAGCTCGTCTCCATGTAAATTTACGTACTCTTGTGGTAGTTGTTTAAAGGTAACTACTGTGGATGCTTATAGGTGTTTGGAGGGCTACAATTGAACAAGAATTTTCCTTAGGACTTGGCTAGAAATCCTAAATAGGGCAAGTGGCTACTTGTTGTCTTAATAAATGAGGAATTCATCTTAAAGCTACTAGCATTAAAGGGGAATTCCTTGGGCATTGCCCAGTTAGATGGACAAAGAGCTTACCATTATGTGTTACTAGATGAGATCAGATTTTCACTTGGTAAACTTGAAGAGACTACTCGAGTGAGTTGGGCAATGAGACTAAGGAGCTTATGAAGTGGGATAGCTAAGTCAATGTTAGATGGAAACATGTCGATTATCGAGTTTCCTTGTCTTTTCTTTCTCTTGTAATATCTTTTGCTTTTGCTTTTGCTTATATTCGGGGTTAACATGGCAAGCCTTAGAGCCTTATAGAAACTTTGAATGATTGAATGAATAAATTAAGTTTGGTAATGTGTTCATTCCCTTTATTCTTATCTATTGTTTCATTTCGTTGTTTGCAATTTGAATGCTTGCAACAAGTTGTCGTACCAAGGCAATTGATGACCCAAGCATAAAGTATGGGGTAGTATGTGATGGGGTCATGAGGTATTTGGAATTGCTTGCTTAGATTGTTGTGCTAAGAATTAAGGTCGATGCCTCAAGCATTTGAGGTAAGCTCTTGTGGTTGGGGGATAGGAGCCCTCTGTCTCCAAGGTCGATTAGAAGGCCCTTTGGTGGAGTGTTAAGGGCTAAGTTTAGATGGGCCTAAGGCTTGTCGAGGGGACATCATCACTAAATGCTTGTCAGAGCAATGTGATGATTGACGTAAAAAACACGATAGTTAAGGTGCCCAAGGCCCTCGAAGAAAGAAACCTACTCCGTAGGCATGCATGAAGGCTAAGTTAGTAATCTGTGTATCGAACGAATTCGAGCTATTGATTCTCTATTGTAACATGTAGGTAGCTATAGGGAAAAAACATAGAGTGACGGTTTGTGTTCTCTTATGCCTCTATATAAAGGCTTTCATGATTTGTTTAGCCTCTACTTTCACTCTTGCTCTTAATGATATTCTACTAAACTCTCTCCATATTGCTTCCTTCACTTTCGTTAAGCATTGTCAAGAATGGTAGAGCAACCACAAAGGTTTGAAGGTGAGAAGATGCTATTGTGGGATAACCTTAAGGGGAGGTTATACTAATCTCAACTCCCTCCCCTTACCCCAAGGGGTGACAATGACAATAATTAGTAGTGATGGAGCTAATGGAGTTGGTTAAGTTGGTTCTTTCTATTAAGAAGGGGCAATTAGTGACTAAAGTGGCATATAAACATGATAAGGAGAGTTGGTCTCAAGTGTGTTGATAAGTTCGGGAGAAGACAGATTGTTGGGAGGTTAAGATGCCGAGACCCAATGATCGGTCTTATGAGCTTACGAATGTGAGGACCTTTTGCTTATATTAGAAAGTTATCAATAGAGGACTTTGACTACCCTTTTTGCTATTCTACATAGAGGTGCTTAATTACTTTCGAGTGAGCCTTGGGTCACTTTACCTAAACACATAGCAAGTGTTGTTAGCTTTCGAAGCTATGTTCATCATTTACATAAGGAGATTGACCGCTCAGCTTTTCTACTATTTCTTTTAGATGAAGTGTACATTGTGTTAGCTAGGGTAAGCATGTAAGTATCTTCCATGGAATGAAGTCAAAGATTGACAACTTAAAGTAACAATTTCACCGAGTGAGGTTGGTCCATGATTTAGACTTCCTGATATGGTGGAATAGACCCATTGCTGCGACCTCGATGAAGTACTTTTTTGAGGAGGATGATGAGGTAAAAGACTAGGTGCTTAATGTGGCCCACTGATTTGGTCAGGGGTTTTTCTTGGGGATCATTATAAGTGCTCATTTGAAGAAGGGGTAACAATATGCTTAGGAGATAGGTATTGGGTGCATGTGTATGGCCAAGAAGGGTAGCTTAGAGTTCACCATTGTTAGTCATAGGTAGAGAGGGGAGCTCGGGGCTTCTTGTCTTCGAAATGTATTTTACTATTTATTGTCACTACTTATTTATGCTAACTATTGTTTTGTGCTCACATCTTTCAGCTTGTACAATGGCTCCTTCAAGGCAAGGCTGTCACAACTGATGGAGGATAACTCTAAGGCTAAGGGAAGAGTAGAGCTAATGGACAGGATATGGGCAGTTCAAAGAAGAAGAGAAAGAGGAAAGATGATGTTAGGACATCTATTGGGAGGAGGTTAGTGATTGTAGAAGTAGTATGGGGTGTCCTCATGGCGGTGCTACTGGTTACTATGCCAGTAGACACTATAGACAAGGACTTGGTGAGGCCTGTTATGAAGTAGCAGGTGCTTACAAAGGGGCTTTAGTGAGACTGGTGTCCAAGCATGAAGCTCCCATGGAAGGGGACTTAGAGAGGCCTATCTTCGAGTACTAGGTGTAGGATAAGGCCTTTAAGGGTAGAATTTGTATGGAGGCTCGAGGGCAGCAAGAAATGACAAGGTTACGAGCTTGAATAGGCTATCGGAAGAATGTGATGTTCCAGTAATTGCGTAGAAGAGGATGTAATGGGTGACTTTTAAGTGTTAACTAATCAAAAACTAGGTTGGGTTGTCCTTTAGTGGCCCTTAAAGCTTGAACATGTCATGCTCTTCTAGAACAAGGAGTATTTGAATACTATGATGATTGCCTTGGAAAGGTTGGGGGACGTGATGAGCATGTGTAGTATATGTTTGCATGCAGGCATACTACCCTTCAACAGGTATGGTCTTATTCCTATTTTACTTATGTTATAAGTGTCTATGGGTACCTTGCATATGTTTACTTTCCTTTCTTGTAGTCGTCTTAATAGCAGTGTAAAGAGTTGGAAGCTTAGATAAAGGAGTTGAAGAGGAAGGTCATTGAGCTAAGAGTATGGGCCTAGAATGTACTCAACAATTATGAGCGTTTGGGTAAAGAGAAGGAGAGGGCTGAGTAAGAGGTAGTTAAGGCAAGGGCTGAAGTCACACAATGCAAGGAAGTGTGCTGTAGAGCTTAAGATAGCAATCAACACTTTTGCTCAAGAGTTAGAGGTCATAAGGAGAGAGGTTAAGGTAGTGAAGAGAGAGGACTAGGTAGTAAAGAAAGAGCTTGAGGAGATTCAAGCTAAGCTTTAGATTTAAGAGGCCAAGCTGATGGAAGGGCAAGATCTAGCCTAGGTGGCTTTAAAGAGGTTGTTTGATGAGTTCACCAACAAGGAAAATTACGAGAGGGCCATTGATTAGGCTGACCTAAATGGAGGGAGGATTGTAAGGGAAGAGGTTCTAGGGAAGTTTCCTAACATCAACCTCAACTTCCTTTCTTAGTTGGATGATAAGGTCAATGCCGGCAGTGAAGTGGCTAATAAAGAGGGTGATCTTGTGAATGGTGATGAGGATGATGCTAATGAGGAAGAGGAGGAAGGTGTGGACAATGAGCTTGCTCCTAGTGGGGGTAACTAGGATGAAGACACATAGGGTGATGATGAGGATGATGCTAATTGCTTTTTGCAACGGTTTTTGTATGCCTTTTGTATTGAACTTCTTATTATTGTTGCTTTTCCTTATGTACTTAGTGCTTGGGATGCCAACCCTTTTATTTTGTAATGTAAATGGCAATGGAAATTTTGCAAGTCCGACTACTTCCTCATTTCCATTTTTCCTTCGTGATTTGATTTATTATTAATGTTTAACTACCTTTGTAAATGCTCGCACCCACTTGTATGCTTAGATAGTATCGTTTCAATCCTAACTATTTGGTTGTTCTCGACTAGGTCATCTTACCAAGATATACTTCTTTTAGGCTCATAATCCCATGTCTGAGTTAATAGTCAATTAAGGACATTAAGTACTCTGAGCTTGTTTGTTAATCAAGGACCGAGCGTATCGACTAAGTTAATGTGCTTGGTTCAATACGATGACCCTTTGGGGTGTAGTGGCCCATAGGATGCTTAAGATAAGGCCTAAGGCTTAAGATCTCTAAAGCATTATGGATGAAGAAAGTGCTCGAACTTCAAGGATGGAGATTAACTTAATTAAGTCCTAGGCCTTTCATCTTTGTAAGGTGACAATGGGTGGGCTTCATTGGTCATTGAACCATGCTAAAGCATAGTTTCTTAAAGGGGTAGGATAGATTAGTCTAAAACTCATCTTTTATTACAATCTTAGGATATTTGGAAGAGTAAGTTTGATTCTTCATAATTTTTATAAGAAATAAGGCTTCAGATTATTGACATTCCATATCTTCTGAATAGGTTGTCCATTTAAGGTTTCTAACTTATAGGCCCTATTGCTTGCATCCTCTTTAACTCAGATGAGGTCTTCCCAATTTATTGCTAGCTTATCCTACCTTTCTCATGACCCCGTAGCTTCCAGTTTTTGACAAACTAGGTTTCCAGGTTAGAAGACTGTGTGTTTAACCTTCTTATTATAGTACTTGGCCATTCCTTATTGGTAAGCGGCTACTCAAGCTCGAGTGGCATCTCATACTTCATCAATGGTATTGAGGCTATCTTACAGAACCACTTAATTGGCATCAAAATCAAAGTTCCGAACCCTACCCATTAGGAGCTTTAGCTTAACGGGTAGCTTAACTTATGAATTGAAGGTGAGGTGGAATGGAGTTTCTCTAGTTGTCGTTTTGTGCATTGTCTGATATCTAGCCTACTAAACTTTTTCTACTTTCTTCTTTAAGTTATTGAGAACTATCCTGTTGATAGCTTCGACTTAGCTGTTGGTTTGGGGGTAGGCAATCGAGGTGTAATGAAGCTTAATGTAGTGCTTATCATTGAATTCTCTAAACCACGTATTATCAAATAACTTGTCATTGTCAATGATTAAGGCATAAGGCACTCCAAATCTAGTGAATATGTTGGTTAAAATGAAACCTTCCACTACTCTTGTAGTGATGCTTGTGACTGCTTAAGCTTCAACTTACTTTGTGAAGTAGTCTACGACCACCAAGATGAGCTTAGGCCCTTCGAACACTTTTGGGAATGGTCCAAGGACATCAAGCCCCCATTGGGTGAAAGGCCTTAGACTCACCATGGGGTAGAGATCAAAGCTTGGAGCATAACTGATGGAGGCGTTTTTGGTAACTATAGCATCGCTGTACTAGGGTCTTAGCATCCTCTTACATTTTAGCTAGTAGTATTCGAGATGAAGGCCTTGAATAAATAAGGCTTAGGTTTGGATGTGATTGTTACAAATCCCTACGTATAACTTTTTGAGGGTATAGAGATCTTCACTCCTTAAGTAGTGAAGGAGGGAGACGTTACGATAAGGATTGAAGAAATAATAATGAATCTTGAAAAACCTAGAATGGGTCAAATGGGTTTGACCGATAGGAAGTGAGTGGTTGGTTTCGACGGTGAATGTGAATGGATATAACTCACCAAGACACAGACACAAACACAATTAGGGTTTTGAGTTTGAAATAGGGTTTGATACAACTCACGAACACTAAATGTTACTCAGGGTTCAAATGAAGGTTAGATGCAACTCTTTAACCGGTTCAAATGAAGGGGTTCACCATAATCTCAAGGATAAGATCGATAAAAACATGGGAAACATTAAAGAGTTTAATCGATACTTAATAATTCGGCAAATGCTAGCATAAGAGTAGCCTTGCTCAAAAGGAAAAGGATTCCAATCGCAGGAATATACTTTTCTGTTTGATTTCATATATTGACGTCTATGTATGTCTATGTATATTTTGATGTTTACAGATATTGCTATTTATAGCAAGTCTTAAACCCTAGTGGCAAAACTATAAATAATGTATAAGGCTTTAAACCTTAAAGAATTGGCCTCATAAATAAAATAAAGGAAAACATGTACAAGAATACAAAACTATGTGTTTTATAAGGGGAGTCGACATGCAGTCACTCGGTATGTCTTGGAAGGAGTAGTATTTGAATTGAATAAGGTCAACAGTTGGATGTATGGGTTCGGGAAGGAGTCTATGAAGCTTTGCAATGTTTAGCTGAGACACCAAAAAGGTCGGCCCATAATTGCCAAGTTTTAGAACCAATTGGCACGAGTCTCTTAATGTTGTGTCGAGTGGTTCTTTGCTCTTGAGTACTCGACCTTGTGGTATCTCAGTACCTTGGCTTTGTGGTATCTCAGTACCTCGGCTGACAACAGACTTGATGTCGAATGTTTATCTTCCTTCCTCTCATCCTTCTAGCTACTGCTCGACCTTAGCAAGCTTTCATAGGCCTTGGCTTCGGACAGGTTTGTTTTGGCTTAGATATAGTCGGAGGCTAATTCTTATTACGTTATGTCCACACCTATAGGGAACATCATTGATGATCATGTAATTGGTCGTATTGTAGGTGAGCCTCTTCACTTCTCTTCTATCATCAGGCAATATGCCAGTCTTGAGGTACTTAAGTATTGGATCTATCCAAGAGGGCTTAACAGACTAAGGGCAGATCTCAAGAACTCTGTAAAGTTGCTCATCAATGGTGTACTCTAGGACATACTGCAAGAGATCTATTTATCACTTATGTAAGGTAGTAGTATAAGCATAAAGGCAAGCCTAGACAACTTATCTACCTCTAAGTTCTTCACTTGGGGAATTTGGTTATGTACCATAAGGTGAGGTTGGAGGCAAGATCCCTTACTACTTGGAGGTACTTTACCATGGCCTCCCCTTTTGTCTTATAGTCCCCCTTAACCTGCTGCATTACAAGTATGGTGTCCGAGTAAATGTATAGTTTTTTTACCCCAACATCCATTGCAATCATGAGATTAGTATTGAACGCTTAACACTTAGCCTCGTTGTTACTTGTGGGGTATCTAAACTTAAGTTCATAAGGGACCTTAGCATCATTTGGTCCTTATAGGACTATCCTTGCTCCCAGCCCCCCCAAATTAAAGGATCCATCAACATTTAGTCGCTCATGGCCAAATATTGATAGAGTTTTTCATCGAGGATCAATTTGGAGAGTATGAGTGGGCTTTCCAAGAACTACTTGAGTTTGGTAAATGTAGTTTGGCACACTTTAGTCTAATTAAACTCTAATAGGTTCTTCAGTAACTTGAAGAACTTAGAACACTTGTTAGTGCTCCTAAACACAAAGCGATTGAGTAGGGCAACCCTATCAATAAGATGTTGGACATCCTTAATTTTTTAAGGGACCTTCATGTCTTGGATAGCTTATATTTTATCTAGGTTGGCTTTGATGTCGTGCTCTATGATCATATACCCAAGGAACTTACTAAAGCCAAATTTGAAGATACACTTCTAAGGGTTAAGTTTCATTTGGTATTTTTGCATTGTATTAAAGGTTTCGTATAAGTCCTCGATGTGGTCAGTCTTCTACCTACTCTTGATGATCATGTTGTTGATGTAAACCTCAACATTTTGTTTAAGTTGTCGCTTGAAGATTGTTGTCATAAACTTTTGGTAGGTTGCTTTGGTGTTTTTGAGACCAAATGGCATGACCTTTTAACAATACATCCCAAAGTCAGTGTACTTAATCCTTAGGAGCCATGTGAATTTGATTATAGCCTGTGTAGGAATCCATGAAACTAAGTCTTTAATGGTTAAAGGTTGAGTCAACAAGTTGGTCGATTCTTAGGAGGAGGAAGCAATCCTTAGGGCAAACTTTGTTGAGGTCAGTGTAATCATTGCACATTTTCCATTTGCCATTAGACTTCTTAACTAATACGGTATTTGCTAACCATGTGGAGTAGCACTCCTCTGTTACAAAGCCAGCTCAAAGCAACTTTTGTACCTCTTGCTCAATGTCCACCTATCATTTTAGAGCAAAGTGCCTTTTGTTCTATTCAATAAGTCACACATTGGGGTCTACTTGGAGGTAATGTGTTACCTTAGGGATGTTAATGATCCTTGACATCTCCTCAAGAGAGGATGCAAAGATGTTGGAATTGGAACGGAGGAAGGTAATGATGTCTTCCTTATCTTCGATGGATAAGGAGGTTTTGATCTACATTGTTTGGTAAGGGCTCTTGTCGAATTGTAACACTTCAATTTTTTCCACTAGCTCTTCCCTTGAGCCTTGTGCCCGCTTAGGTGCTGATTTAATGTACATAACATGGTCTTGGGAGATGTTGCTCATGTGAGTGACCTTGATAACTTTTGGTCATTGTAGGGAACATCAACTTCTATGGGCATTGGGAACTTCATCTTTAAATATCTCTAATTGATGCATAAGTCAAATTTATTAAGGCTTGGCCTTCCTAAGATGGAACTGTAAGGACACTGGTGCTCGATGATGACAAAGTTGATTGACTGTATAATGATGTGCTTGTCATTGCCAAACCGAAAGGGGAGTATAATTAAACCCTTTGTTGAGATAGACTTCACTACAAATTTAGTCAAACTCTGATTGCATGGTCAAAGGGTTTTTGTCCAACTAGTCCTTCATGTACTTATAGGCGGAGTAAAATAGGATGTACATCAAGCTCCCATTATTGACTAAGGTTTTAGGGACGTCAAAATATCCTATTTTGGTATTGATCACCAGTGGGTTGATATGAGGATATTTAACACCTTCGTTGTCTTCATCTAAGGAAGATGTAGTGGTATCTACTTTTTCCTTCTTGGCTAGAGCAGACAATACTTCGTGCAAAGGTAGAGAAGGATAGGTTGTATCCAATAGTCTTGATCCTTTTGTTATAGTTTGGATCTATCCTCATTTCCACCGACGGTGTGCATCATTAAGTGGGTTTTATTATTATGGTTGCAGCTATTGCTGCCCTTCCTTAGCTCGACAGCATCTAGTTGGTCAAACTTGATTTCTCTCATCAGCGATAAGATGATCAATGCAGCCTTTGCGAATAAGGCCTTAGACAAAATTCTTGAGGTGATGGCATTCATTTGTATCATGGTCACACATACCATGGTAATCATAAACTTTTCCTAAAGCAGTTGCCTCTAGGGTCTCCATTAGATGTGGAGGATGAGGGAGCTAGCCATGAACCTCATATAAGATCTTACCGAGGAGCTGATTGATTAGGGTATAGTTATTATAGTATGCGAATTTTTTCTTCTACCTCTCTTAGTGCTCTGTTGAAGAAAAGGGGTTATCTTCACAGGGGCTAAGTTGATCTTTCACTGAGGAGCCTTGATTGATGTTGCTTTCTGATCGTACCTAGGTAGCATCTTCTTTAGTGACATACTGCTTCGCCATTCTCGTGAACCTTCAAAGGTGTTTGGTTGGTGAAGCATGCTAGCTTCGAAGACCTTACTATTAGGATTTAGGTTGTATATGAGGGCCTAAAAGGCAACCCTGATCTTAACCTTTGGGACTTGGAGTTTTGCGTGGTTGAAGTACTTAAGGTAAGCCTAAAGAGTTTCATTTAGGCCTTTGTTAAACATTGTACAGCGTTAATGAGTCCTTATATGACACTTTACCTTAGAGGAAGTGTTGTTGGACTTGATTGCCAGGTCATCGAATGAGCTAATGGAGCTATCTTATAGTTGGTTAAACTATACTAATGCTACCTTAGTTAGTATGCTAGGAAAAGCCTTGCACATTATTGTGTTTGAGAAGTTATGCAAACTCATCATAGTACGGAAATTCACCATGTGATCGTTTGGGTCACTTGAATCATCATAGGTGTTAAGTTATAGGAGTTAAACACCTTACGAAAGGGTTTCTTCCAGAATCAATGAAGTGAATAGGCTCTTGCTTTCTATTGTACCCAACTGCTGAGTTAAGGATTCAAGACGCTTTTGGTCATACATGCTTAAAGTGTAACAAATTTACTCATTGAGCTCTTAGTCATTCATTTCTTCCAATGGCTTTTGTGATTGTTTTGGGGACATGTCTTTCTGTACTCTATTACTACCTAATAGCTTATCCTGCATTTATGTCTTGTTGTGATTAGTGTTTAATTGATCATATAAATCCTCGATAGGATGGTGCTCGGATTGAACATGGTTACGTAAGTGCATAGGGTTTGCTGAGGGTGTTAGTAAACACCTGTGGTGCTAGCTCAATCTACTAGAGGAGCTATTAGAGAGGTTTTTGGGGTTAACCTTATCTTTAAGGTTACCTTTTCCTTTGAGTTTGTGTGCAATTGATAGCTTTTATCATAAATTGGAAATCTCTTGGAGGGTTTTTTGGTTATCTTCCATCAGTTAATGAAACATTGTTTTTATTTAGTCAAGTTTTGAAGGTGGTTGGTTTGTTCATGATGGTGGTAATATTGGTGACCGTTCACCACTGTGCTGGAGCAACGGATATGGATTTATGTTTTTACTCTTTACCATGTTGGTTTGTTTACGTAAATGGTGAGTGCCAAATGGTGATAGTATATATCACTAGGTGGTTATTGCATGCACTCATAGTGGTCCAACAGCCATGGATGGTAGTAGACTTGCAAAAAGCCCCTTCTAGCAAAAAAATGAGGGCTCTTTAATGCTTAAGTTAGCAATGAGAGAACTAGAGAGTCAGATAAGGATTAGCAGTGCTTATGAGTAGATGTTGAGAGAGATATTCAAAATTCCTTCACTTGAAGCTCCATATCCTATTCATATGAAGTGGAGTTGACCTATTGGGCCATGTAGCACTTAAGGATTTGTTTGCATGCAATTCGTGGTAGGAGCATGGTTAGTACAAGAAAGGATAGCTCCTTTTTGCCGATTGGTAGGCCTTGAAGAAAGAGCTTATCACATCAGAGTGGGCAGCTGCTACAGTATAGGGGGTTAGGTCTCTAGGTTGTATAGTAGGTTGCCACATAACATTTAATGAGAAAAGAGAAGAATAGAAAGCTAAGTCCCTTCCTACGAGGTGTTTCCAGGCTAGACTTTAGATAGTGAGTATGATCTAATCTGGTAGTTGAGAGAAGGTCACTAGGTCATGGAAGTAGTCGTAATGGGCTCCTTAGGTGCTCAAAGGTTGGAGCCAAAGAGTCTAATGGGCTATAAGTCTCATGAAGAACCTCTGGGTGCTTTCTTAATTCAAAGTTGGGACTGAGCTTGGAGTTCGAAGCTGAAGAGTCTAGTAGCCTGTAGGTCCTATTAAAAACCTCTGGCTCCTTTCCTTGTCTAAAGCTAGGGTTGAGCTTGGAGTTTAAGATGTACTCAAGGAATGCTTGAGCCCTCATAAGGGCATTTGTCGCGAGGTGGTTCTACTCACATTTAGACCTAAGTTAGCTCATGCAATTAGTAAGAGAATGAAACTTTGAGGATGAGAGAGTCGCTTAGGGACCTCGAGCAGGTTTAGTGACTTGGGCTTAGGCCTCCATAGCGTTAAGCTGAAAGGGGACTTCCAACAATATCTATTTGAAAGATTCTCATAATAAACGTATCGATAACATATAGTGACAAAATTTTCAAAGATGGTGCAATACAATAATTTAATGATATAAACATGTATTGCATATTACCATTTTATATACAATAATTCAAATTATGAGAATTTAATCTCACATACCAATGATCTTGTTGTGTTAAATTAGGCCATGCAACTATTGTGGCCTTCTTAATAAGTAACCATCTTTTACAAAAGAATATGCCTTTTTTATGGGCATAATTAAAAGAAAAGATTGGTTGATTATAAAATGGTAAATGTTGAAAATGTATAAGTTACAAAAACAAAAAGCTATAAATGATAAAAGATATTATTCATAGAAAAAAGTCTAAATACAAAAAAAAAAAAAATTGTAAATAGCCAAAAGGTGTTAATAATGAAAGAATACCTAAAAAATAAATATATATAACATTAAAAATAACAAAATTACTTAAAATATTATCATAAAGAACATTTTAATAATGGTGTGAATACTATCATTTAATTATATGAATAAATATTATATTTTTCCTTTCAATCTATCACATCTTAATCCTAGCATAACATAGGATGTATGATCGCATAAGTAAACCTATTATAAATAGACACAGCTATAATAGAAGTACACTTTGTTGTATATTTAGCACTTGAACAAGAGTTCAACTGTAGCCTTTTAGTTACAAATATGCACATCATTTACAAATTTCAAAAAGCTCTAAAAGCTAAGCATCTTGTAAACTTCTGGGTTTTTATTATACTTATTTACCAACACTTCCACTTTCCAAAATAGCTTACTCTATTTAGCACTCTCAAAAGTCCACCCCCTTTAGTGATAGTGGCCTAAAATCTTCTTCTTTACCTAAAGATAAGAAAAGCTTATCCCCTCAGCTATTGTTAAGCTAAATGAGAGTGGAAAACAAGTAGCAATACTACAAAGCACACAACATAGGCACATATACCTCACATTAAGTTGATATCTAGCTAGTTAATATGATAATGCAGATTGTATGCCATACTAATGTACGTGACATGCATCGGTATTAGTACCCTAAGAGCCTAGAAACTCATTCTATTTGGTCGACTTCATATTCGAGCATCTGGATAACTTATTCGGGAACCTAGCAAATATTTCAATCTAGCAAAACCACGTAGCTTAGTTAAAGTTTTGGTTAGTAGAAAATTATATGTACGAAAACCTAACTTTGTAAACTTATCATAGAAAAATCATAACTTTTAGAAAACTGACTCGTAGGTCCTTTTCATACCATGCTATGCCATGAACGCATCAACAAATTCTCAATAAATATCAAGTACAACAACAAAGCTCATCAAGTTTCATCTTGTCTCTATTTTTGCTTTTAAATTAGCCTTTATTCTGAGCACTCATTACATTTAGCATAGATCTCCATAAGTTTTACTCCAAATCAGATTAGAGTATATCACATAACCAATTTCTAACATTAAATACATAGAGAACATCATCATAAAGTGCCATACATAGCAAATCTAAGCAACATTTAGACAATTGTCACAATCACATAAAAGAACACTCACTATCTACTAAGTAGACCTAAATCTATTCCCTATACATACAAATCCACTTAACTAGTTAGTGGTACATTTCTAAACTTACTTGTTAACATAAGCTCTTTGTTAAGCCTAAAATTTTCCTAATTTTTATTATTTTTCTTAACTTAATTAATATTAAGTCATAACCCATTTAAAATTAACTTTCGACTAAGAGTTAAGAAAAACTTGATTTTTGATTTAAAAAATTGTTTGGACTTCCCACCCAATCGGAGTTAGGAAAAAGAGTGGATTGGTTATAACTTAGTTACCGTTTTTTCAATAAAACCAATTTTTTGAAAAAAGTTTCAAAACCATAAATTTTGGATCCAAGGGTTATCCTATTAAATTATAATCAAGTACCACTTTTATTTTACCGAAATTAAGTTCATTTTTTCAAATTACCCTTTTTAACTTATTCTAAACTTACAATTAAAACTAATTCTATTTGCACAAACAAAATTATCAAATTGAAATTATTTACAAAAGGGAAAATAAAGGATTTCTCTATTTTAAATCGCCTCGTAGGTTCTTACGTACTCTATAGTAGGGATCGGACTTTTTGTAATTTATTTATGAAAACTTTGATTTGTAGATTCGTTTTAACTTTTGAAAATTGATTAACTTTACATTTCTTATGCATTTGGTTTTATTTGAGAAAAGTTTCTAAAAGGGTCATGATTTTTTACTATTTTGTTTTCTAAAAAATTTTAAAGAAGCCCTAGTTTTTTAAAAAAGATTCACTTATTTTTATTTATTCAGAAATAAAATTTTCTAAGTGACGAAAAAAATTTTATTATTTTTATTATTATTATGTTTTTATTTTTATTCTAACCAAAAGCAAATCTTTTCTTCCTCTTTCTTCTTTCTTTTTTCCTTTTTCATTTTCTTTTTTATTTTTCTTTTTTACAAGCTTTTCTTATAGTAAATTAAAATAATAATAAAAAAAAATAAACAAACGAATGAACATAATACAATACGAAAAAACCAATAGAAACAAATAAATAAGGTTGGACCTGGACAGTTAGTAGGTTAGCCGCATGGTTGAGTCATCGAGTCAGACTCGATTGTAGGTCGAGTTAGATTAAGTTAGCTAGGTGAGTTACATAAGACAGAAGATGTAGTAGCATGCAAGGGGTGATACTAGCGGTTTTGGTCACTTATTTCAGGGAGGAAACATTGGTTTCATGTGTTTTTGATTGTGATTAGGGGGTATAAGGAGAGCACCTTGACTAATGATGGACGTTTGGGTAGTGTTCAAAGTTGATGGCTAACGGTAGTTCCTATACTACTCAATTTGGCAGTTGTTAATGGGTTAAGGGGTGTCGATTGGAGGTTTTGAAGGGTGGTAAGTTCGATGCTGTAGGTGATTTGTGTCAATTTGTGGTGGAAAGGGAGAAGTCAAGTAAGTAGCCACGATTAGGTTAGGGTTTTACGATGGTGGTTTGCGATGAAGCTAGGGGCTACGACGAAGGCTAGGGGAGGTATCATTGGGAAGCTTAGAGTCTGGGTAGCTTAGCCATGTGTTTAGTCTTGCTCGTGTTGCTTTGAGCTCGACCATATCCTAGAGGGAGAAAGCTTCAAACCCTTTAGAGAGAGAGTATGTGTTGAAAGTGTGCTTATGAGTATGTTTGGGAGAGAATTGATGATAACTTTATTTAGAATCATATTTGGGGAGGCCCTTTTATATTGTTTAAAGCTCAAGTATGCAAGGAAACAACTATTAATGGCCAATTCACCATCAATGCTAAATCTTAGATTTTCCGTCTTTTTCCTATTTTCCACTATCAATTTGAATGGTCAAATGAGTAAATCTAGTCATATTCTTGGTATAGATTGAAAGAGGGTCATGTGGAGAACAAGAAACATCCATTAATTTGTGTTTTTGCATGTGGAAATGACGTGAAAAATGAAGCCAAAGTGAGGGGTATGAACTGTCTTTGTGTAGAAAAATGAGGGAAAAGGATGGAAAGGATAAGAAAGATGCTGATGTGGCCGCATGGACGGGTCGTAGTCCACTACGTATTGACACATGTCATTATGTATAAAGTTTAATACATAGTCCTATGGCAGCGCAACATGTAGCGTTAGTTAAGCTAGGAAAATAAAATGCATAAGCATGTGCATGGAGGATTCAAACATGTAACCTCTCCCTTCTTGCAATGACAAGTTTACTTGCTAAACTAGTTGTGTTGTTGGCCTATTAGCCTGTATACTGTTTTATGGTGCAAACAAAATGTACTTACTAAAAAGAAGCCTAATTTATTCTAAAACCTACTTAAATAAATTAATCTATCTAAAGGCTGAACACAATCTTAAATTCCTATTTTTCTTAAAAACTAAATTCCTAAAAAATATTTTATTTGTCTAAAAAACTATTTTACCTAAAAGTTCATCTTTCTATTTTTTCTTTTTCAATTTTATTTATTTTTTTAGTATTTTATTATATATATTTTTATTAATTTTCCATTTTTTGTGTTTTTTTTTTCTAAATTTTCTATTTTTTTGAATTATGACTCTTTTCCCTATTCTAAAAAAATTCTAAAACTACAAAGAAGCAAAAATGGGGTGTCTATACTCTTTCCTCCATGACTTCACTTAACAAGGGTAAATACTACTATGGTTAACTACAGATCACGTATGAATATATTTCAACTTAATATTCACTTGTTGATTGTTATTTCAATTTAAACTGTTTCTAATTTAGTCTTTGGCTCAGCCTTTGATTTAACTCCTAAATTACTCTCTAATTTCAACCTAACTTCAAAATTCTTAATCAAATACTAACTAACTTATATCCTCAGATTACCAATTAAAATCCCCAGTATTTTCACTTAACTCAGTTGTTTAAGTTTACTCACATATAAACTCTTAAGTACAACTACTTCTGATTCTACTAAAATAAAATGTTTAGTTACAATACTTCCACTTTCCAAATAAATCAAACTAAGTCCAGTAAAGTGTTATTCAAGTACCATGGTAGCTAGAACTCCTCCATTCTACAATGTCAATTATACCAATTTACCTTATATCATCATTTTTGGCAAAACATGTAATAGTAAGAAAAGATATCATAATTAGTATTCATACTCCATTAAAACCTTGAGAAGTATATTATACTTAGAAAATAATAGTGGTCATATGCTAGTCATTAAAACACTAAAATAGGAGATTATACAATATACTCTATATTACTTATTTTATCTCTATTTTATCAATAAAAAGCTAAAAATGGGTAAATACTTATACTTATATATAAAATAAGAATATGATGTATATTTCAATACTACTATTCAATAGAAGTTGCATCAAGTTGGTTTTATACACAAAATGCTTTAAAATCCTTATTTTAATATAATTAGTAGCATTGCCAACAAATACTAAATAATTTATGATAAATAATAGACATAATACTTCAAAAATTCTTATTACCATAATTTAGTATATATTATAAAAGTGTTACATAAATTTTTCAACCCGAAACAACATTGTTTAGTATTTTGAAAAATTCCTTCAAAATTCATTTATATATGGTATATTCTTAAGCAATTACCATAAACCTATGTTATTTCAACAAAATAAAATTATGACATGAAATTCCAAGTAAAATAACCTCAAAAAACCAAATTTCATCATTTTCTACGTTGATTTGGTATTTTTAGAAATTAAAATAAAATTGGATGAAAAATTCTCACCCATTAGCGTACAGCCGACCAATTACCTTGCGGCCACCAAGGGTTGTCAACTAAGCTTATTTTACCTCCAAATGCTTAAGTCTAAAGCCTTACAATGTTAGGTCATCATTTGGTATGGAAATCCTATTTCCCCTATTTTGACTCGAATTTTCCCTATTTTTTCCTAAATTTGTGTATTAGTCTTCTAGAGAGGATTTCTAATGATTGAGTGACTAAAAATGACCAAGAATGAAGTATGAATCTTCTTAAATAATTCCTAGGTTGGTGGATGTGGGTTTGTGCAATCTAAGTGTCAATTTGCTCATTATTCTAATATTTTATTAATAATTTTAGCTTAGTTTACTCTTGCCAACCCAATTTTTTAGGTATCCTACTAAATCTTATACTTTCCACACCAATTCCAAGTGTTTTTATTAATTTAATATAATTTTTAGCTAATTAATTAATATAATTAGTAATATATTTATATATTGGGTATATAACATATATACTAAATGACTATATAATCAAATTAGTTGTCATTTAACCCCTAAATATTATTTTTATATGTGCAATAATTTATCTATAAGCGCTTGTTACATTTTAGGGCTTAAATGTGGAGTTCTTGATAATTACCAAATGTACTTAGTAAAAATAAGTTTTATTGAAATTAAATATTATATATACTTTATTTTGAGAAACTGGCATATGAGGACTCTTCCTCTAATTTTTACGATCTCATATTAAAATTTGGCTCCATTTGAATAAAATTTTATGAAAGCCCTAGGTTGTTCTAAACGCCATAACACGTATCAATTAGTTAAGAAACTAAGGGTAGTTATGTAGTTAAGGTCTCACACAATCAATAGTCTTTTTATTTTTTATATAAAATATTATACTACTAAGAAAGATATACTACTGTACAAATTATACAAATGAAATTTATATACTAAGAATTATGTTATTTATTATTAAGTTATGCGAAGGTTAATTGTCATGTAATTTTTTTTTCCAATTAGTTGTATCATATAATGGTTGTAACCTCTCTAAGTTTTGTTTTGCATAAAAGGAAATATATTTTGAATACATAATTAAAAAAATAATTTTAATTAGAAAAAAGTGCAAGAGATAAAAGAAAAAGTATAAATGGTTAAAAGGTATTGCAAATATCATGGATGGACGTAGATAGTAAGGTTAGGGGCAACATTTATTTTAACTAAGTCAATATTAGAAGCATTTGAAGGAAAATACCTGCTTATTCTTACAATTATATTGTATCTTATATGCATATATTTGCATAGGATTTTATAAATGATTACAATTAAAACATTTTCTAAAACTTTAGAGGATGGAAAAGTTTCTCTAAAAAATGATTATGAGTGATCGATGCATTTCATAAGAGGTTAAAAAAACAAAATTTTTACCTTTTTTTATTATAGCAAAGGAAATAATTGAAAGATAACTATTAATTTATAGAAAAAAATATAATTAATATATAAAACATGTATAAATTTTGTTTTCAACAAAAATAGGTTAGAAAAATATTTGAACATGAAATTCCAAGTAGAGTAAAAAGAGCAAATAGACATAAATAGATATTTTTTTTATTTCTTTTCACACACTTTATAAATTAGTAAGCTTAAGGAAAATCCTTTTGAATATAAATTATTACATAATCAATCGTTCAACATTTTACATTCATTTTTTTAACATTAATTATAAAAGAAAAGTTACTAAACTAAGTCATAATTGTATTATTTGCTAACAATTTATGGGAAAAGATTGAAGCAATTATAGGTAAGGTAATTATTATTTATGATGTATTATAAATTAAAAATTAAAATTCATAAGAATTTATTTAGTTAGCTAAATGAATTTAATGCTATTTGTCATTGTGGAAAAAATAAGTTTAAAAAAATCATTTAAGTAATAAATGCATCTTGAAAAAACTCATAAGATTTGAGATCACTCTTATTTTGTTAGCTTAGTAACGTTACTGTAACATTAGCTCTTATAACCTGCTATAATAGGTTGAACAAGTTACCCTCCCTCGCTTCCCTCCTTTGTTTAATAATAATCTCTCTCCCTCTTTCTTATCTCTCTCTTATACCTTATTAATACTATTATCTCTCTCTCTCTTTCTCTCTCTCTCATTATATATATATATATATATATGTTCCCTTACTCTTGATCTATTTTAAAGTATTTGTTAGTTAATTTTTCTTCATTTATAATTTAGATCATTTATATACAATTCACATAACCTTAAAATAAATATTTTACACAATTAGTTAGTGATCAAAATAACTTCTACATTGTCTAGATGTTATTATTATTCATTACTATTTTGCTATACTTCATATGTTACTTTTATGATTCATAGAAGTATTCTTTAGCTAAATTTTTCTTCTTTAATGATTTCGACTATTTATATACGATTCATATAAACTAAAAATAATTACATACAATTGGTCTACGGTTGAAATAATTTCTATATTGCTCATATGTTATCATTGTTCATTACTAATTTGATTACTTTCTAGATTGCTTTTATGATTCATTGAAATTATATAACACATAATCCGTATATATTTATAATTCACACATGTAATTCGTTTGGATGTCATTTGTATATATTATTGTCTATATACTATATTGTGTATATTCTTGAAATATGATTCATATAAATTATAGATATTATATTGACTAACCCATTGATGCAATTTGTATAGATGTAATCCATATATATATTGTTTGTCATATCTCTAATGATAGAGCCACAATAGTCCGATCACACAAACCATTCTAGCATAAAAGCTAACCCCATAGTAGCTATTATAAACCTAGTTTACATAAAGGCGAACTTGACTATACAGCTTCAATGTGTCCAGCTTTGTACTAGTACTTTTGTAAAACTTATATAGTAGTATATTAAGTTCTTTTGGAAAGACTTACAAGGTAATTTCTTAATGCTTATTCTTCAATGTAAAACTTATTACATATAAGAAAAGCTTACAAGTACAAAGGTTTTTATATTTTCTATTATCTTACAAGCTAGCAATGAAAACTACTAAGTCACATAAGGTGGCTTTATTAGTTTCCCCAAAAGGAAAAAGGCTCCAAAAAGAAATGAAAGTCTTTCCATATCTTCTTTATCCTTACTCCCCTACCTCGTAGTAGCTTATCGAAGAACGGATGGAACACTCCTCATGACTTTAAGCATGCAAAAGAACCTAAGCAGATATGAGAAAATCACAACTTAGAAAGGGGTGGGAGACAATAAGTATATACAAGCTAAATTAACAAAGTTATCAATGAATTATCCAATGCTATGCATGAATAAGTAATATGCCATCCGCACGACATCATCTAATCCATCATGAAGTTAGAGAAATTATACCAGCTTTAATCCTGATTGAGAAAGTCACAATGTTAACATAAAGGCCATGGCGCCCTCACGACCAAACTTGAGCTTATATAATGGAGATATTGCTCCTCCTGAGACTACCTTGGATCTAACGTCCCTAACCTTGATATGACCTCATCTCCCATCATTTAGTTCGACTAAGGGTTGGGAAAGGCCATTACACTATACTTCGTTAAATGGATTAGAATACGGTTGAAGAATCTTAACTGTCTCCTAATGGGATGCAATGCATGTCCTTTTAAAGTTTTAGTCTTATTTATATTAGTTTAGTTAAGGGTGATCAACTAATCCACAATTACACAAGATAGAGTTAGTTTATAACAACAAAACCAAATTGTGTAGCTATGTTACCAACCAGCACTACAAAACCAAGTACAACCATAGCATATGCATGATCAACTACTTACAACCACAAGTAAACATACTCAAGTCTCTAAATTTTCCACTGGGAATTCTTGTTGCCCACATTAGTTGTAGATGTTAGACTCCCTTTGTCAGTGTTTCCTATATTACAATTAAGGATTTTAGCTTTCATACAAATTGTGAGATGCTAAAAATTTATTTATCATATTTAAGATTAAGTTTATTACTTCTATATTAGGGAATACTTATATATAGTGGTCAAGATTTACAAATATAGCCCCAATTATCATCAATTTCCTTTTATGCCTATAGTATACAACTAAACTAAAACTATGGAGACATTCATCCAAATGAAACATGTACCATCAACAATATAATCAAGCTAAACATATACCATCAACAATACAATCAAGCTGTTGCATCAAGATATTAAAGTTATATTCAAAGTAAGTATTAAATTGAAAATTTTACTATTACTTCATGTCATTTTTGTGCTAGTTGTGTAATAAATAATCAATTAAGGTAATTAATCTTAGGAAAATCACCACATGATAAGGAGAAAATGTATATAATTTCTTCCATTCATCATTTTTAATCCAAAATCATTTCAGGATTTTACTAAAATAATATTTGTAAGTTATTTAAGTTACCTATATAGCCCTATCTATATGTGAATTTAATAGGAATATATATTGTAATGCCCTAGAACCGGAGAGGGCCATAACCCGTTATGTATCCCTATCATTTAGGAACACGTTAAGGCTCTAAAACCAACTACAATCCCATAATCACCTCTAACAACTCTTTATCAAGTACAAAATAATAATTCTCCAGATACAACAATTTGAGTAACTCACAGGTTAGTCACTTTAGCCCCAAACAAACTAAACAACTAGACCTTCATCTTCTATAACATACTAAGCTACTGTTTCTCTTCCCAACCCAATGATAGCTAATCCATACTTGTTGTAAATTTATCAAATTGACTTGCAACTGTAAAAATTTAGAAAAGTGAGCCGAAACCCAGTACGAGTGCATAAACACATATGGATGCCAAGCTTAGAACATACACAAGCGTATAATGCAACTGTAATAAAATATAAACAAATATCAAGTTAATTATCTTTAATTTAGACCAACAACAAATGAAGGGGTACTCACGACCCTGCCATATCTTGATCTTTGTCTATATATAGAAGTGGATATAAATATATGTTTTCCTTTAAGGCCTTTATGCCTAGATTCCAAAGTCTAGAGACCAGAAACTTAAAATTCTAGCTGTGTTATCCCATATATGAGTCAACTAAGGAATCCTCACATATGATCAATGGTTATTCCTTTAGGGAACTGCCACTGTGGGCTTCTAGAGCGAATGAGTCAAGCAAAACCAACAAACTAAATTAATTAGACCGAATATAAATTACTCTAGTTTGGTTACTATTTCCTATCAAACATAAGCAACAACTAAACACCATGTACTTGAAATGGCTTTAAAATTGAAAACAAGTCTTTGATCTCAAAACCCGAACAAAACTTAGACCTCGATAAGGGATATTGAACACCACGAATCGAAAAGAAAACAAGTAGCACGTTAAACCTCAAGTATTTTAAGACGAAGTCCTACGTAGGAGTTATCTATGTGTTCATGATCTATTTGATTAAGGTCTTAAAAGAAATCGTTGAATCAAATAATAATAACATAATATGATTAAGCCAAAAAGTTGATATAACTATATAATATTATTTATTTACTAATTGATATAAAAATAAAGGAATACATACTTTATCGTCGAAAACCAAATTGACACTCGAGGCTTACGTATGAATACGAGCATTAATGTAACTCTATAATAAGCCAGAAATTAATGACCCAATATTAACTATAATAGGAATAGAAATCTAACACTATAAATTTATATAAACACATACATAGAATATAATACCGAATTCTTACATAAACTAATACAACGATTACAAAATATAAAACAATTATAATAGGAATCGAGTACTAATATAATTACTTTTCACAATGAAATCGGAAAATACAAATAATATTATACTCATACAATATTGAAAAATGGAATCGAAATAACTCTCGGAATAAAATCGAGTCTGGAACACTAGATAGACATTGGATTGATGCCGAAAATGAACCTATAAAAACAAAATATAGAAATTATTTTTCATAAGATAATGTACTTAAATAAATAATAAATACTAAATTTATTTGAGTGGCTTGGAATGTGTGAAAGCGAGACGAAAACAAAACAGCATGGAGGCCAAGAGCTCATACGAGAGCTTGAAATTATCCGTGCTGGAATTGAAATTAGGGTAGGGGTTGGAATGTCTGAGAGAGATTAACGAAGGGAGGGCGAAACGAATGGGTAAGAGAGACATTGGGGAGTAGGTCCGACGAGAGATTGGATTGGGGTGTAGTATGAGGCAAATGCACCTATCAATTTTAATATAACGGATATGAGTCTGAATCGATCCCTTAGAGATTTCGAGTACTAATATTAATCTTAGCTCTATTATCTAATCGGAAAATTATGATAAATTGAATGAATTAAAAATACTGAAATTAACCATCTAAACTAATTATGAAACTTGATTAAGCAAACTAGAAAGCAATAAAACTACGAACGACTTCAAGAAATTAATAACGTATTTAGGAATTATTTCCCATAGTGTTTAACATGTGATCGCTTAAAATACATTCAATTCAATTTCTATTATTCTTGACTGGAGGGATTCACAATTAAAGCTAATATCTTTCTCAAGCATATTAACCCTAATCCTAAATTATTTACCGGAATCTCTTCACTTAGTAATATAACTTAGAATTGCATTAATGTATAATGAATTCGCACACAAAAGACCAACTTTCCGGAAGAAACACTTATCTTATCTCTAAGTATACATGTAATTCTCTTCAATTATGCTTAGATCTAATTACACATGCAATTTCTCAATCATCATGCATAATATCATATATTGATACTTTAGAATTATCAATCAACAATTAAACAATATAATTGAATCAAGAAAAGATAGAAACTTTATTGAAAATTATAGATCAACCTAAAAGTCACATGAAACCCTAGGTTCCATAATCCTAAATACTCGAATTCTAAGCTATCATAATGAATCTAAAAATGAGTTCCATCAAAAACATAAAATAAAACATGGAAAACCCCTTTGGTTGATGAACAATCTCTCTAATCTTGAAGTTGATGTTGCTCTCCTTTTTCTTCTCTTTCTCCTCAAGTCTCTTCTCTTCTCTCGTGTCTCGTTCGTTTCTCTAATGTCTCTCTCGTGTCTAAACCCTCAGATATCCTTTTATATATATATTATAAGGATTCTATTTTCGTCACCAGACACGGCCTGGGACATGGTTGTGTCCCCAGGTCGTGTAACTTTCTGCACTTAGGCAAATTTTTCTACATAACTTCAAAACTTCATAACTCGTTCGTTTGAACTCTGAATTGAGTGAAACTTGATTCCTTTTCTTCGTTTTCGATCCTAGAACGCGTTCAAATCTTGAAATCAAAATTTTACTCAATTAAGTATCAATTTCTTTAAAGAAAACAAAAAATGTAAGGAAAATATTATAAAATCACCATATGAAATATGTTTAAA